>JAUTBT010010050.1:0-24490 GCA_032361225.1 Lepetodrilus schrolli
TTATTCAGTCATATATTCACTTTTAATCAAATTTGTTTTGGCATGTTTCATGCTGCATTTGATTTTAGCCCATTCATCGTCATGTATGGGTGAAAGATTCCCGCTGTGACGGAAAACAGTAATTCACTCACTCACTCACTCACCATACAAATCAAGTCTAAAATTGTAATATATAGTTTTCAGTGACGGATTAGACGTACAACACTATGCACTCAGATAATTAGACAGAGTGAAGTAAAAAAAAAAAAGTCCAAATCTTTGTTTTATTTGCTTCTTACTTTTTCCTGAGTTTTCTCTCCAGAATCAGTTCATTTCTCAGACCTTCGATTTCTTGCTGATACTGTGACATTTTCATCTCCATCTTCACCAAGTTACGCTGTCTGTCCTCAGACCGTTCTTCTGCAGATCTAGCCAAACAAAACATTATATACAGTGAAATATGCAAGCACATTGGCTGGATTCAGGCTGCACTACATTTCACTACACTACACATCTACTGTTCTGGCTGAATAGCAGCAAATCGGTTTGTGCATACATGCAGTCCATTCGTCGCTTCAATCTTTGTGTTTTCCTACAAAACACTACAGGGTTCAAACCTGTAGTGAAATTAGCACTACACAGTATTACATATGCAGATTAAACCTCCTCTTTAGAGCTACATAGTTGGGTTTTTTTCCTTGATTTAAAATTTTTTTATTGGGGTTTTACGTCGCTTTCAAAATTCTTTCACTTATATCACAAATTGTCAGTTTAGGGCAGGAGGAAACCCGCAACATCCGAAGCGCTAAATGTTGCAGTAAACCTGTGAGCATCGGCTGGTATTGACAACACCAAGGATGATAACTGCATTGCCACTCTGCAGACATCGCATCCTATCAATATCTCGTCAGAAAGGTAAGTTTCGCGAACATTGATGACGGGCCCCCGGGGCGGGATTTGAACCTGGAACCTTGGCTCCGAAGTCCAACTGTTCTACCACTGCGCTACCACCCGCCCCTACTTTCAGGTAAAATGATTCTGACCATGAAATATGTCAATAAACTAATTGTAATCCTTAAAATAAATGTTATGATTACATACATAAAATATTGCATTTATGTGAAGCCCAATATGCATATGTATATGTTGCTGACTAACTCTCAAAAATGTATGCTAGCTACTGTATGTATTGTGTTTATTACATATTAGATGACATTCTTACGTGGATGCTATTGACATACACTCTTTAAAACCATGATATTCTTCAATTAATATACTCATTACTCATTTACTTAGTGACTGATACTATTTAGAATGATATCAATTCTGGCCTTTCCAAAAAAGATAGGTGGTGCTTAATGTTTGTCCAATTGTATATACTACCGTAGTACATAGATATGAAATCATTTTGCCATTAACCCTCTCCATGGTGGAGGCAACTGGAGATGCCCTGAAGAGCAGTGACTGTGCCTAATCCAGCAGGGAGAGGGTTAAAGGACTAGGCCAAAACCATCACTCACTTTATTGGTTACAGGGAGAGAAACTGTCATCATACTTACATCTAGCATTGGTCCAAATATTGGGTTGACAGCAGCATTGGATACGAGAATATCTATGCCTCCAAATGTTTTCAGCGTCTTCGAAGATGTCAAAATATAAAAACATACTTGAAATACACAGTTACAACAAAATCATCTCATTTTTTTCTACTCAACTGTTCACACATTCTTCACCCGACATGTCTATATCTTACACCTATCTTCTGGTCTCGTTGCCATGGTTATTTCTTTCTAAGTGGAGGAGTATCATATGTATCATATAAACTAGTTTCGGAAACTTTTGATAAATTTCTCATTATTTACCTGAGGAAACTAATATTATTTTTTTTGTTAAAGGCAAACAGACCAATAAAAGTGAATACTAGCTAAATATTCATGTACAGAAATGCAAGCCAATAAAAGCATAATTATTACTTCCCTTCCATATCCTACTAATGGATTGATATTGGTTTTTTTTCTCCAAATATTATTAATGCCATGCAATTAATTGTGTATAATATACAGCACATACCTTTAATTAACAATGTAGTTTATTGATTCAGCGAGATCCAGTTTGACAAACGTACCTCCTCTATGAGTTTAGTTCTGTCCTCAGGTTTTGCCACATGACAGGTTGTCCCTGCTACTATCAGGTTGTCAGCCTTCAACTTTTCGACTGCTGCCTCAACATTTTCCTTTTTTCGACTGCTGAGCATCACCTTGGCGCCATCTAGTGACAGACGGTGGGCGATAGCCAGCCCAATTCTTGAAGAAAGATTCACTAGTATGATCATATTTGAATAACAGACAATGTTTAGACGTTATTGCGTCATGAATGTATATATTTAGTAGGCTTCTTTGCAGATAAAAGGGAATTAGCCATCATAAGTCATTGTTTAGTACACCTTATACATTGATATGCACATTTCTTTCATGGGAGCATTCAGTTGATATATAATATAGGGTCATATACACATTAGTTTTTGCTACACTGCATTCACAATTTCATCTATTTGTATCAATAATCAGTGCTTAGCTCTCTTAAACATTTCCATCACAATATTAACACTAGCCCATTGATCATTTCATTTCTCACAATTTTAATTAAAGTACCTTAATTGAAGCCTAGCAGAAATTTAATATTTTGTACAATTTATTTTTTATTAATACATCATTATTCATGCTAATACATGTAGGTTTTAAACTAAAGATTTACATCCCTGCACAACCTTTAGGCATCTACATTAGACAAATAACCATGCTAACTATATACCAATTCAAAACAGTAGAAACTGCAATAGTGTCTCACCCATCAGTAGAAGCTGTTACCATGGCAACCTTTCCTGCAAGTTTCCCACTACTGGTTGAAGATGACATTTTTGCCAAAATATATGATGTTATCTGGGGTGGTACTGCACGTGACCACATGAGTGGTTAATGTCAAGTCGGTCAGCGTCTATAAAAACAACATAGAACATTCCATGAGTTATTGCTCGATAGTGCGCAATTATAAATAATTATTGAAAGAATCCACAAACAATGGTGGTACCGGAATACAAGGTCATGACACGTTTACTGTAAAGTTAAACTTTATATCTGCGAAGCTTATGTGGGCGAGTTGTCGGTTTAAAGAACTCTTCGAGGAATTAGCCTTCAAACTCTGTGAGCAGAGGATTGGAACTTCATCGTGTTCATCATCCCCCTCTCTGCTTAATTACATTACAAGAATTGTGATGTCACAGTTACATTGTGTAGCGATTGCAAGAGGCTATAGGTAGGCATAATTAAATAGGAAATAAAGATATTTCTAGATTAGTAAAAAATCTTTCAGAATATGCAATAACGTTAATAGTGACCTTTAACCTATAGCTCTTGAAAATATGTTTGTCACTGGCCAAAACAACATCCATCACTGGATCATTTATAACGTTGCGCCGATGTTGGCCGTTGACTAAAACGACATTAGGCCGACCAGTGCATGGCTGCAGAAGTCGGCCAGTCAATGGAGCTGCTGTCAGGCCAACGTCCTGGAGTTCATATGGTCTGGATTTCTGGACTATATTTGACCATGAAAAATGTCAACAAACCGCGATTGTATGCCTTTAAAGTTTAAAGTACAAACGCAGCGGTCAGTCCAAAAGAACACTAAATTCAGTAAAGACAGAGTAAAGTCACATTCTTACAAAAGATATCTATTTGTGCTTTGCGATGTAAATGCTTCGACTTCGAAGCGACTTTCAACGTCAGCTAAAAATACATTAGGGAATAACCTTCCGGTTTGTTTCGAAAATTTGGATTTAGTGATAAGATTCATCTAACACGGAAAACAAATAAATAAATTAACACTGCTTAAGACCACGCAGTATACTGCCGTCAGCTGATTTCGAGGGTCACGTGTTTTCGAGGCAATCGCGTGTTGCATAATGAGAGATCGCGTGCGAGTTCAGAGTCAAATGCATCAGTGGGCGGTGACTCCGGCTTGGATAAACATAAAATTGATAATCATGTAGACAATATAAGTAATTTGGTATGATTTCCGCCCGCATCCCCTACCTTTTTTCTTCCATTCTGTTCACGTCTGTGTCATTTAAAAAGTTTTCAAGGATACTGATTTAACGACATGGCGAAAAATACATGCAATTTACAAAAGCATACATTAACCATGTGTAGTTTTCACCTCTGATCAATAATACCAAAAATGTCCAAAGTTCAAATGGCGATCTTCGCTAAAATATTAGCAGAAATATAATCTCATCCACTCGACTGCTTACCTTGATAACATCACAACCCAAACATCACGTGAAACAACTTGATCTACGGAAGCCAGTTTGGGTCACTCTTACTCGTTCCCAAAGTAAACAACAACAAATGTTCAATGTGTCTCATTTCTGTTGCAGGCATTCCAAATGAAAAATGGGAGCAAAACTGTCATGTGTGCCAGAAACACGTGCACACTGCACATTTTAACTTTTCAATGTTTGGATTTAATATGTTTAAAACAGGGTGTGTGTGTGAGAGAGAGAGAGAGAGAGAGAGAGAGAGAGAGAGAGAGAGAGAGAGAGAGAGAGAGAGAGAGAGAGAGAGAGAGAGACTTGCATCAGTTAACCCACGATGACGTCCAGGCCTCGCGCAGAAAGCAGATCGCCTTTGAAATAAGAGAACTTACTCTACTTAACTACCAGATCACTCATGCATTTGATATCACAGAAAACATTTCCCAGAGAATACGTTGTGTTTTCGTAAACTATTAAATGCGCGGTTGCCTGGTATAAAATACATATGCTTTAAATTATATGTACTGAAAAAGAAAAGAAAACAGTAATAAGATAGGGTACAACTATTTGTATATTAAATATTTTCAAATATCAAATAAATGATTCGATGTAACCATCATGCTCATTTAATTTATTTATTACCAGGTGGCAAAAGATTTTCACTTATGTTCGAACACTGTATCCTATTAAATTAACTTATTATTATGGTGCACTGTTCAAAGCACGCCCTTATTTAGTAGATATGACGTCACAACCTCGCCGCGTTGCGGGTGCTCTATGAAGATTCAGTAGATACGATTGTGACGTTAAATTCATTGTTCGACCCTCACAAGGCATGGGATTCCCACAGCGACGTTAAACTCCATAATCAAACACTCACCAGAAAATATTAAAAAAATAAGGCATAGACTGCGGCAAAAGAGTGGCTTATATTTTTTTTTAATGATTTTAAATATGGATGTTTATAACAAAGTTATTTTTAAGAAATGTGTTCCATAGTTACGTAATCACGTGACGTGCAGTGTTATGATCTCGCGGGACCTCGTTACAAGATGGCAGAAAAAGATCCAAATTGTAATCCAATGCAGACTCTCTTGGAGAAGGTTAGCAGTATTTTCATCAAGCAGGATTATTCACTTAATAATTTCTTGGTTTACTGATGGCTATCGGTCCATACTCTTGAGGAAATCTAGTCAGCGGACCTTTAATTCACTTGTTAAAGGCTAGGCAGGTTCTCATCTGACAGAGCCGCTGTTTTCGTGTTTTTCACAGCGTCTGGTTACCGGTTGTCAAACGACCCCTTTTTTCGAATAACGATGTAGCACGATGGCTATGTCATACATTATTTTCGTTTGACAGGTAGCACCTTCGCAACCAAACTACCATAGTAATTAGTACCAACATCGGCAACACTCCAACAACAAAACTGCTACAGAATTTCGTTGGCAAAGGTGGCGATCAGGGGCCGCACCCATTTTTTAAATACTAAATTTTGCCGAATCTCGGTTGCAAAATGAATTTCTTATTCCACAGACATCGAGCCTTCAATTTTGCAATCAAACAAATCAATTTTGATGAGAGTTTTTGCGGTAATTGCTCAATATTACGGAATGATTTCTGCCCGCACCCCTTCTTTTTTTCATGTTTTCCTCTCCCATCCTTAACATTGGGAAAACATTCAGTCCTCAAATTTCATCGTTTCTAGAAATGATTTAAAATTTTTTATTCCAACCGGGAATCGAACGTGTGCCAACCTACGCATGGGTGACAAGTTACAGTGTCCGAGCGCCTAGCTGACTGCGCTACCGGGGAACACATGAAAGCCTACACAAATTTTCAAAGTCTTGTCACTCCACGTGCCATGGGAACCCTGTAAGGAATTTGATGCTATTACGGAATGCGTCTGGTACTATTAGGGACACTTCAGTCCGCGAGATCTTACGTTATATTTTACCACCGCTTCAATTGAAAAGTGATTCGATGTTCGTGCTCGTTATAAAATGACACACAATAGAATCGAAGAAAGGGGAGGGGGGTATGGGCGGAAATCATACCCATTTTCCAGCGACATGCTGTTTTGAACAGATTGGCCATTATCCATCGGAATTTATGGAACAGCGAGTGGACAGCTGATGGAACAGCCTAGATATTTCCATGAATAAAAGAGTTAATATCATAAAAACAATGATTGTGTAGTTGCGAGATGCATATCTATATATCTGTGCTAACCATAACCATATCCCTATCCTTGACTCAAGTAAATTGGTCAAATAGAGGGGGCTCCTGATCTCCACCTTTACCCTATTGTTTTCCTAGTTTCGATTTGTATGTTCCTAGTTCTGGGTCAGTTACCTAGCTCACTTTTTTTTGCCCTATTACTATGTTTATATTTCTTACTGGTCATCTTTAAGCGGATCAGCCTGTGGGCAGAGGATGTTTAAATCTGTAATTAAATCTGTAAAATTATGCATTTATATAGTGCTACATATCCAGATATTGTCCCTGCTGAAAAGGGCACAGTCATATGCTCTTTCAAAGAGGATAGACAATCAATAAGCCAGATTGGAGTTCTCCAGCCCGCAATGAACCATGGGAGAGCACTGGGATAAACAAACCACATACTCCATACACACCCAACTCTGCACATTGCATAACAATGATAAACTGAATCCTCTTGTAGAATGGCAAGACCGATTGGGCCGTCATTTAGATTAATTAATTAATACTATTTAGAAATAGAATAAAAATATGTATTACAACTTAAAAAACGGATGTATTTGTTCTACTTATTTATTAGCTGCTAGGAAACACAATAATTTCGGCTAATATAATGATTATCACAAACATACAAACCTACGAAATATGTTTTACTACTCAAGATCAGGGAAATACAGTAACTTCTTTGTTTTTCTCTCTCAACTCGATTTCACAACATGTAAGTGCCAGTGTCTCTGATACCACGATGCAACTGCTAGCTAATAAATTATCACGTCTGTCTCATCGATAGCCATATGTCAAGTAGTATTACAAATCAATCGAGGATGATTTTTGTCTTTTACGGACTAATATTAGTTCAATCCGATCTTTGTTTGACTCACTCACTACTCGCAACAACACAACTTAGACCGTACAGTCACATGACCACATATTTTTGACAGAATACAAGGGCTACCAATCATAATTTAATTTACTGTGGTGATGTATATCGCTTATCATTATGAAATCTGTCAAATAGGATACATGACATTTCAAAAAGGGTATAATTCAGCGATTCATCTTGATGGATCCATATTGGACTGTGTTGTATCAATGGTGGCAAAGTTTCTTTATCCCCAAATGGAAGACGATTGCTTTGAGGTTGCAAGTATGGCTTGTTTAAATTAATAATTTTGTTATACAAAATGGTATATTTTTAGGGAGATGTACTTCAGCCTGATGTGGAAGCATCGTCTCCGCCAGTGCCGAGCACAGAAAACAGCAGGAACTTTGACATTGTCAGGGCTACGCAGTATGGAGCGTTTGATCGTATCAGAGAGCTGGTCGAGGCAGGATTCGATGTGAACACAATGGACAAGGAGAATGTCAGCCTACTGCACTGGGCCGCCATCAACAACAGGACCCAGATTGTCAAGTACGCTCACTCCTTCTTAACAGTATTTGGAGGGAAACAAGGCTGGAGTTTCATTCTACTATTAGTGTACTAAAAGCCAAAATGAATAACGGGTGTATTTCCGGTAACATGGATTTTCAAAATAGGGTAGGTAGGTAGGAAAAACAGTTTAGTTTTAAAAAACATTTTATAAGTAAGAAGGCAACCGATTGTAATAGAGACAATCTACAATTCTAAGGTAACTGCAACTTTCTATCATTGCACAGAGACTTATCACCATTTATTGCTTGTACTTTGGAGGTATATGTATCCAAATATAGGTTGGCTGGCTTTGATGCAGTGTAATGTGTCTGAGTGGATTATCCATGCTTGAACTGGTGTAATACTATAGTAATAGTCCAGTGCGCTAGCACCAGTGGAAATCTTGTCCAGTGCAAGGAGGGCATGTACACTACACATGCAAGCCATGACGTAAGTGAAATAATCTTAAAAATGGCTCTAAATACCAAAAGCAATCAACCAATCTATCATTTATGAGGGAAGACGAGAACCATGAATCCAAATTTTTTATCTTTGGTGGGAAGCCAAGGATCTACATTACCTTTTTGAGGCATTTTTCCCTGTATCCAATCTGTCGAGCCCTGGAAGCTTAAATTTAAAACTGGCATTTCCCTGGCAGGTTAGTAGTACCATGAGTTCCTGTAATTAGGCCCTGGGCTTAACCTTTGTATGATGGAGCTCCCGTTGTTACAATAACTCAGAATGGGATCCGCACAGACCCCAGTTTAAACAGGGCAACACTATTTTTAGTTTGGATGTATTAGTAGATGTTGATCGCAATCTGAAGCTATGGCACCAAATGTGCATCAATTTCTTCACTTGATCAGCTACTGTGCCAGTTATCTACTCTAATATAAATCCAAATTTAAGCCCATGGGTCTAAATATGGAAAGAGCTTCTGTTTTGAGGACCATGGGCCAAATTTTGTGGGAGCATAAATATGTGTTGGCCCTGTTTATGGCCGGGTAGTGATAATGCTTCGCTATACTCACTTCACCGGCCATAATCCTCCTATAGAGGCTATGGGAGCAAAGTGCGACGCAAACTCCGGCGGCAGACAACCCAACACCAAATCTAAAAATTCTCCTCGAAATGCACGTGTCATCAATCAAAATGGACCTCCATAGATAGATAAGACATCGCTTCGTTTAAATCCGCCGTCATTTTTTACGTACCTTATCGGAATAATTCACTAGTACCTTTCAAACACGTTTTATCCATCGTATCCTACGCCGGTGTTGGCGCATGCGTATTCATTAATGCAGGTTAATGTGAAAAGTGGAAGTCTAAAACGAAATAGTTTTACACATTTTCACCGTGATTACCGCCAGAAATGTTTATTACAGTTTAATTTAAACCCTGCACCTGTATTAAACTAACCATTTTCCAGGTACTTTGTTGACAAGGGTGCAGCTGTGGACATGCTTGGTGGCGACCTCAACTCAACTCCCCTTCACTGGGGTACAAGGTTTGTACCATGTTTTGGTAGATGATCAATCAATCTACAGACATGATCATCATGATGGTATGCAGTTTGTATGTAGTTTGGGTATTTCATCATACGTCCTTGGAAAACTTGGTGAACTTGTGTGATCAGGCAGCCTACATCATTTTAAACTACCCATCAATCACACACTCTCTAATCATTGCTAAGCATTCGCTTAAATGGGTTATGTACCCAGAAATTTACTAAGAATTCTAACCCAAAGTAATCAAATTTGGTGTGTCGAGTGTGTTAATAGCTTAATCCCTTTCTTTCTGTGCGTGTATTTAAATTTATTAACACTACTTGGCACACCCTCTACTATGTTGTTTCTCTGTTTAAGGTTACCAAATGTTTCCATGCTTGAGTTGCGTATGGGTGAATTATTCATGCTGTGACATAAAACACTAATTCATTAATTCATTCCCATGCATGAGAGTCATGATGGCATGTACTGGAGATTACCAATGAAATCATTTCATAAATATTTAAGATCAGTAAGTAGATCCATTTGAATTTAACTGTAAAGTATATGCGTATGTATACATGTATTTGAATTGTATAGTTTTGTATTTGTAATGTTTTATATTTGTATTTTAGACAAGGCCACCTAGCTATGGTTGTCCAGTTAATGTCGTATGGTGCAGACCCATCACTGAGAGATGGTGAAGGTGGGTTGTTATGTCTGAAGAACGTAATTCCACAGAATTTACCTCCCTATCTTTTTTTCTTTCTTTTTGAATTTGGGTTTAGAGCCTGGTACCATGGCAATGCAGTTATCATCCTTGGTCTGTCAGTATTAGCCGGTGCATGCAGGTTTACTGCAACATTCAGCCCTACGGATGTTGCGGGTTTCCTCCTGTCCTAATCTGACAAGTCGTGATATAAGTGAAAGAATCTTGAAAGCAGATCTAAACCCCAAATAAAAAATAAAAAATTAAACTTAATGTATTGTTTTAGGGTGTAGCTGTATCCACCTAGCTGCTCAGTTTGGACACACAGCAATTGTGGCGTACCTGATAGCCAAGGGCCAAGACGTGGACATGACAGACCGTAATGGCATGTCAGCACTGATGTGGGCATCGTACCGTGTGTTTGGGTGAGGACAATCCATTAGTAGTAAAAAGTCCCAATTATTACATTTTCAGCATACCATATGCATGAAGCAAGCAATCTTAACCCACTCCATGCTGAAGGCAACCGGAGATGCCCTAAAGAGCAGTGTTTGTGCCTAATCCAGCAGGCTAAAGGCATACAATCAGATCTAACCATTCCGTAATTCCGATATTTTAATAGGTTAAAGTAATTAAATTCTTAGCCGTTATAAAAATAAATACAAAAATATAAAATTATCAGTGTTTGTATTTTTAGGGACAACCAATTTAAGCACAGACTGTAGTAGTAGGATGGTAAATGTCTGAATTTTAGATTTTGGTTAGGTCGTACAAATACATAATATTAAATTGTTTTTCATTCCATGAAATATATACCAACATATTCTACTAACTGTATGTACGTGTTTAAATCTAAAAAGGACATTCAATGGACACATGATGGATATGGGAATTATTACTTTATGCTGTTTCTGTTTCCTAAAATCTCACCTCGGATGTTGTTAGAAATGACCCCACCCGTCTGCTGTTGACATTCGGAGCCTCGGTGAACAAGGCAGACAAATTCCAGGGTAATACGCCGATCCACTGGGCATGTCAGACTGGCAACAACATCGTCATCAGAATGCTGCTCAATGCTGGGGCCGATCTCAATGTGGAGAATGTCAAGGTGAGTTCTCGCATTGTTCATAGTGTACAGATTACCAGGCAGGTGCTTAGCTCTATACATGCAGATATGCAGACAAATCCACATCAATTTCCTAGCTAACTTTATTTTTTTTAACCTTTTCCCTGCTGGATTAGGCAAAAGCAATGCTCATTAGGGCATATCTGGTTGCCTTCAGCAAGGAGAGGGTTAAACAAAACCTAGTACCTCTGAGAGGCAAATCAAGCTTTCTCTTCAATATATTACTAAATTAAAATCTATTACTTCAAATCCAGCTTACAACTGCGTGTTTCATCCAGAGTATATTGCCAACAAAAGCTATCATCAAAGTCTACGAGTTTGATTCGGAAGAATAGGTTTTGTTAAAAACTTGTCTATGTTTCCCATGTTTCTGACTGTTTCTGACTAAGTCGATTAATGAATCAACTAGGTTTTGTATGCTTATGTTAAAAAAACTCCTGTTTCAGGGCCAAACCCCTTTAGAGGTGGCAATTGAGAACAAGAACATTGGCCTAGTGAGAAAACTGCGTAATGTGAGATATGAAAAGGGTCTGGACAAATCTCATTTCCTACAATCATACACAACCAAAAGGGTGAGTTACCATCACAGCCATCTTGTATTCACGCCATACTGCAAATACTTCATATGTAGTGAAATAGCCTAGAATTTTGAATATTTAATACATAATCCAAATTTGTATTTGATTGATACATATTCCATTGTTGTGTATTATGAATGATTCAATATATGTGGTGGATATCTACTTTGTAATAATGATTCCATAATCACCAGTGTTGATTACGCCTTTTTGTGTTTCTCAACTGCTAGTTCCCTCTCTCGATAATGCTGTTTGTCGGCAAATTTCAATGGTTTATTCCATTAAAATGATTGTATTGAATAATTAGAATAACCCACTTGATACGAGTGATTACGGAAAATATGTCCCTCGTGAAATTAATGTTCAAAGTTCCTTGTTGAAGCTCGGAACTATGAACATTAATTTCACTTGGGAGATATTTTCCATAATCACTTGTATTTCGTTAGTTATTCTCTAAATATCTTATATCTGTATTTAATGCATAATCCATATCTGTATTTGACACATAATCAATATTTCTATTTGATAAACAATCCATATCTATATTTACACCTGTTTTCTTGCAGTCTGTGCGGACGTACTTTGCCTACATCTTCCCATTCCTGGCAATATTTGTCATTGGATATATACCTGAGTGTTCTCTAGAATGGCTTCTAAAGCTTGGTCTAGCATTAATAGCATTTGGTGTGTGGAGACTGTCCGTCATGTAAGTATATCAACTAGGATTCTATGGCTGTGTTTGCATTACTTATCTTTTGTAATTTTAACCACACTCACAGACTAGTAAGGCCATAGTTATTTGATTCCCTGGTTTACGGATCTGCCGACCCGATTTATTCCACTTTGGAAAATATAATTAATTATGTTTTTCGCCGATAGTGTCAACTTGACTAATATCCTTAGAAAATTATAATAATAAATGGTGACGGTTATATAAACCATTTTTGGACATGAGCAATGGTTGACACAAAGTCGAAGCCAATTCTTAATGGTAAATATGTATTACAACATTTTTTATAACAATTACTGTATTGACAAGCAGTATTTTGAAGATAAATGTGCATTCAAATATGAACAACTTATGTGTACTAGCATGTATTACAATTATTGACAATTATATTTATTTTCTATCTACTGACCATTCATAATTTCCAATTATTATTCTTCTTCTATTGGACCCGACTGATAGACCAAAATATCAAATTATATTTATTTATGTTTTTGACCACCTGAGCAAAAATGATCACAGAGAAATCTATAAACAAGGGAATCAAATATCTGTGGCCTAAGGGAAGTTGCACAGTTTACATTGGGGACACCCGTACTGAGTACCATGTAACTATATTATAGAGATTGATATTTCTGACTGAAATATACACATATTAAAGCAATATTTGTTGGTATTATTGAAGGAGTACTGGCTAGATAATAACAAATATTATAACTTTAGTTAATTATTGAAATTGCAACATTTACAAAATATTAGTGCAAATGCCTGTATTTTGTGTATAGTCTGGCAGGTAATGTTACAAACCCCTGCTTGGTACCGTTACTCAAAAACTATCAGGTCACTCAAATTTGGTACTGTGAGAGGAAATGTGTGTACCCTACCAATTCCAAAAGTACAACTTTCAAATACATGTATGTGTGAAGTGAAATAGTAATACATTAAATAGACAGAATTTTTTATTCAGATATCTACGAAGTTGTAATTTTTATCTGGTTGGGTACAAGCATTTCCTAACAATGTGCCAAATGTGAGTGACCTGTGTTAAACAGGGGTTTGTAACATTACCTGCCAGACTACAGGGCGATTTGACATTTGCATTAAATGTAATCCAAACATCTGTAAGGTTGCATTTTTGTAGTTAACAGTTTTCACCATTTACAAATAAACAAAAAAGTTGTCATACCAAGTATTGACTAATTTAATTTTGTGTTTTTCCGTACACCAAATATTGTCTTTTCTAAAGAAATCCCTGATGTAGACATTGATTCAAGTCTTGTCTGTTTTCAGATTGTTCTATGATGATAAAGTTAACAACATCATTCCGGTGTCGATATACTTGGCAACCAAGTTCTGGATGTATTATACCTGGTTTACATATCTGTACCCATGTATCCTTAGTAATAGTATGTGTATGTGTATGTGTATGTGTATGTGTATGTGTATGTGTATGTGTATGTGTATGTGTATGTGTTTTTCCTCAAACGTTGTCGTGTTCAGGACTGGCAGTAGCAGTTAATGTCAGTGGGAGATAGTTTATCAAAATTAACTTTAGTTTATCAAAATTAACTTAGTTTATCAAAATTAACATTTAATTCATGTCTAAGGAGTATTATGTTTGAATTGGCTGTTTAGATCATATTTCAGGATTATTTTCAGCTCAAAACTACCAACTAAGACGGCAGTCAGGCATTGCTAGTTCTCGGCTAGTATTGTCTTAGACTGCTAGTTCTATCTTAGACTGCTAGTTCTCTGTCTGGGACTGCTAGTTCTATATTGGATTGCTAGTTCTCTGTCTTGGACTGCTGGTGCTCTGTCTTGGACTGCTAGTACTGTCTTGGACTGCTAGTGATCTGTCTGGGACTGCTAGTTCTCTGTCTTGGACTGCTGGTGCTCTGTCTGGAATTACTGCTCCATCTTGGATTGCTAGTACTGTCTTGGACTGCTAGTGATCTGTCTTGGACTGCTAGTGCTTTGTCTTGGACTGCTAGTGATCTGTCTTGGACTGCTAGTGACCTGTCTTTGACTGTAGTGCTCTGTCTGGGATTGTTGGTTGTCAATGGTTAGTGCCCTGTCTTGGATTGCTAGTACTGTCTTGGACTTCTTATGCCGTGTCTTGAACTGCGAGTGCTCAGTCTTGGACTGCTAGTACTCTGTCTTGGACTGCTAGTACACAGTCTTGGACTGCTAGTACTCTGTCTTGGACTGCTAGTACACAGTCTTGGACTGCTAGTACACAGTCTTGGACTGCTAGTACTCTGTCTTGGACTGCTGGTACTCTGTCTTGGACTGCTGGTGCTCTGTCTTGGACTGCTAGTACTCTGTCTTGGACTGCTAGTACTCTGTCTTGGACTGCTAGTACTCTGTCTTGGACTGCTGGTGCTCTACCAGTCTACTGCTATTAGAGTTGCTTCCTTATGGTGGTCAGATGTTGGTGAATCGTGGAAGACTGGGGGCTTCGTAGTCAATACAATGCTACTGACATACAACTTCTGGAAGGCGTGGAGAGTGGACCCTGGCTATCTGAAGAGCAACAGAGAGGACAAAATAAAGGTTGGAAGTGTTGTATATAGTCAGTGCTCCAGATAAGGGCTGTTTCAGAGTATGTATCATTGCAAAATATGCAGATATGGACTGATTATATAGAGAAAACTAAACGAGGTTCCGTGTGATACCATTTTTATGAAAGAAGTGAATGGTTTTGGTATCTGAAGTTTCATAAAAATAGTATTGCACAGAAGCTGGTTTAGTATTTTATTTATTACACTACCAACCCTGACATGCAAATAACCAGCTGATAACTTTATTGCAGTTCATTTTCCATCAGTTTAGACTAGGTCTATATATAGACAGCACGCCCATGAATACATGAGTACAAAGGCTAGACAGCTTGATGCATGTTTCATGCCAATGCATATTCCCTTGGATTCAAGAGAAATTCAATTTTAAAATCATCAAGGAATGCTGAATTCAAATTTGTTTAAATAATAATAAATTGTAATAGTGTTCATCAAGACTTTTAAAACTTGAACATTATAGTGAAAGTATGGCCAAAGGGAGATACCTGATACACTGTCTTTGTACCCTCATGTTTGTCTGTCCGACCAATGAGAAACCAAAGTGTCATTAGTCACTAGATGGAGCGATAACAAGGTCCAAAAATAACAGCCACTATGTAGCAGTCATCATATAACAGTCATCTTATAACAGTCATCTTTTTACTGTCCAATAGCGAGCTGAACTTTTGCTACAATATTAACTTTTTAACTTTTCATTGCTTGGAGAATTGATTTATACAGATGCCGAGTAGACTAGTATTCCAAATGACAGGGGCCTATGTATATATTATATAGCTTTCTTCAATATGCTGATACCAAAACAAATTTTTATTAGCAAAAATTGAACTTGCTATGTGACTGCAAAAGTGGCAAATGTATGACTTGTAAAGTGCAAAATGTGTTTCGAGGACCTTTGATCACGGGCAGATAATTGTAATCAGTGGCAGATAAGTTTGCTTTGGTCCCTCATTGATGTCTAACGAATAAACCTGTGTTGTTCTAATACTTTGTTACGAGATGCATCCAGATATATCAGCGACAAATACAACAAAACATGTAAGAAAATTAATATCTTGACGACATGCATTGTTTACATCTTGGTGGTAGTCAACGTCATTTGTTCACATGACACACCAGCTAATAATAGTAAAAGTAGTACTACCATATATAATATATACATTGATAGCTCAAAAGTGATATTACACTAGTTAGATAACTCAGTTATGACATTGGAGATATCTCACCAGTAGTGTATTAAACTACGCTCTTTTGATGTCCTGTGGCAGTACGTCACCTGTCTGTCAGTGTATTGCAGGCCTTATGAGTTGTTTTATATAATGTTTTTTTTGTTATTGATTGTTTTCATTTTGTCGATTGATCAACAACAATCATAAAATATCTAACATGAAATTCCCAAACTATAACGCAGGTCGCTCAAATTTGGCAATGTTTGGAAATGCTTGTACTCAATCAGTTCCAAAATTACAACTTCGTACATCACTGAATAAAAATTCTGTCTACTTTTGGAGGGGTGACATGTAATAGGGATTTCCAGATATTCCAACTTATATAAAGTTTGTTTTAACTGCTGCAATACTTTACAAAGTGTCCAGTTGATTGTAATGTTTATTCAGGAAATTCACATTGTACAAGGTATATGGTAAAACTGAAATGATAAATAACAAAGTTGTACAAATCATTTTAGAGATGCTTCAAAATATTGTGAATCGCTCGTAAAATCTATGCTAAACATTCATTTACATATTAACCCTCTCTCTACTGGATTAGGCAAAAGCACTGCTCATTAGGGCACCACCGGTTGCCTTCAGCATGGAGAGGGTTAATTTGCAACAGAACATCATATTACATTTAATTAATGTAATCCTTATGTTGTGATATTTTATATGCTTATTTGATCTAAGCATACGTGTAAGTGATAAAAGCATGAAGCATTCATATAATGTGCAAATTTATCTTGAATATTATTAACCACTTGAATTAATTAAAATCACTGGTATTTAGAGCATCCCAAGTTGCCTTCAGTAGGAGGAAGGTTAATTCAATTGATGGATTAAACAGTAGACATTGCTAGATAGATAGCCATTATTATTGTTTGCAAACACATTTCAAGTTGTTTTATATTTATATTTTTTTAAATTTAAATATTTTAAAATATTTTTTTGTTCATCGCCATTGAGGCCAGATCCTAATTATTATTATTATTATTATTATGCTCTATTTTATTGCTTGAACTAAGTAACATTGAAATAATGTGCTTTTTCAGGCAATGGAGTACATGTCAGGGCTGTTTCAGATAAATAGAACACTAATTTTCTTTCAATATTATATCAAAAAGGAAATGCAAATGTAGTTGTCATATTTATCATTAAATGAAGGAAAAGAAATATTAGTCTAGGAAAATTCCAACAGAAGTAGTGGGATTAGCATTGAGGTAGTCCTTGAGTAGCCTCTAGCCATACTATGATAAATAAATCATTGTCCACAACTTGATAATATACCTGCAAGTACATTGAAAAATGCTTGCCATTCAAGGACTGTTCTTTTAACTATTGGAAACCTATTTTATGTTGTTTCTCATATAGTGGTGTGCTTAAATGGATGGATCGTGCTAAATCTACACTAGACGCAAGCAATAGATAATGACTGGTTTCTCAGAATAGTTTTTCAGAGCTGTTATTTTGTAAATTTTCTGTATTTGTGCTAAGAATCATGGCCAAATAGTATTCTCATTTTATTTGCATATTAAATAACAATGATGTACATTTCAAAATATTTAGCTACTCTCTTGTTGGAATGTATTTGGCAATGATTGCTCCCGGAAAGTGAGATTTATTTGCACTCCATTTTGTTAATAAGAGTTTGATTTAGCCATTGACAAAATTATTAAGGTATAAAGACTCAATCTTCAGATAAATACTACAGTATACAGTTGAGAAATGGATGGAATACAGTTTTAGAACATCTTTTACCTTGGTCTGGTGTCATCTGTCTAGACTGCAATATGCAGTAGTCATGAAGTATGCATTTCAGCCCTCCCATTAAAAGTTTGTATTTACAGTTATCATGAATCATCGTGTATGGGTGAAAGATTCCAACTCACCCACACAACATGATCAATTCATATCATGAAATTAAGATGTCTTTATTACTTATTATTTGTATTCACTTCAGACTATACTGGAGTTGGCAGAAAGCCAGACTTTGACATTGTCTCAGTTCTGTAGTACCTGCCTCATCAGGCGACCAATCAGATCCAAGCACTGCTCCATCTGTGACCGATGTGTTGCCAAGTTTGATCATCACTGCCCATGGGTAGATAACTGTATTGGTGAGACATTAATCATTATTATCAGTAGTCAACCAAATATTAGATTTATATATTGGGAGAGTTGTAGTGAAACCTTTTTATTAATTGTTATGAGAAAGACAATAATATTACCTTGAAGGCATACAATCACAGGTTTGTTTACATATTTCATGGTCAAATGTATTTTTACATGCAAGTATGTACATTTGATGTGTCTACACAAGTATATTGGGTAACCAGCTACATTTTCCATATATCCCACTGGTTTTCAATATTTTTTATATTTTATATTTTTTTTAATATGTATTACGTAGCTATTATGGTACCAGTGGTCGTGAAAGGTTATTTTGACTGTTCAGTGATTAGAGTTATCCCCCTTAATCTATTAGACTATAGGAAATTGAGATATTACAGTAAATTATTCGGATTTTACCAGAAATGTAAACTGCAATAGAATTTTACCTATCCTACAGTGGTGAAAAGGTATTTTGAGGTACAAAAGTGATTTTATATATATGCTAAGTGCATGTACTTTGCATTTCTAACTCCCAATTCGGTCCAAAATGACAACGTAACCTGTGATTGTATGCTTTTAAAGACAGAAGGCTTGAGATAGAACTTTGAAATGTCTAACAAACATAAATATGTAGTGGACACTGAAAGATGTACATCGTCTCATAAAAATAGCTGCATTGGTTCAAGGACTATAACACAAGTGATGTCTAGCACTGCCTTGTTGTATATTTCAGGTGCGTACAATCATAAGTACTTCCTGGGATTTCTGCTCTTCCTCATGGGGATGCTGCTGTGGTGCTTACATGGGATATTTCTCTGTGAGTTGCTTATTTTGCTGTGTTTCACAAGAGTCTCCTCTAGTCACATGATACTGCTTTTTTTTTTGAATTGGTGTTTAGAGTCACTTTCAAGATTCTTTCACTTATATCACGACTTGTCAGTTTATGGCAGGAGGAAACCCATAACATCCGTAGCGCTGAATGTTGCAGTAAACCTGCGAGCATCGGCTGGTACTGACAAGACCAAGGATGATAACTGCATTGCCACTCTACAGACAGCGCATCCTATCAATATCGCGTCAGAAAGGTAACTTCCGCGAACATTGCTGCAGGGCCCCCGTGGCGGGATTTCAACCTGGAACCTTTGGCTCCGAAGTTCAATGTTCTACCACTGCACTACCTCCTGCCCCTGATATCGCTGTATTCAATCCCTTGCCCAATCCAATTTAGCCGGTTCCATGGCATAATGGTTGGAGCGTTGGCCCGGAGTGCGGATGGTCGCGGGTTCGATCCCCGGTCGCGTCATGCCAAAAGACGTTGAAAGATGGTACTTGTTGTTCCCCTACTTGGTGCTCAGCATTAAAAGGGTAAAGCAAGGACTGGTCGGCTCAGAGTCAGTATAGTATCTCAGTGGGGTATCCATGTTCTATCTGCAGCTTGTGATATTTCAAGTGAGATAGCACTATATAACTGGTGGAAATCCAGACTAGTACAAGCAGTATATATGCACGCAAGCCATGATGTGAGTGAACAAATCTTGAGAGTGGTTCTAAACCCAAATCAACCCAAAAAATTCAGTCCAATTTGTAGAATCAATTTTAATTATTCATTTCAATATTAGTATGCTTCTGGTATATACATGCCTATACTTTCACAACAATATTTGACCAATATGGTTACTGTGTTCCAGATTGGCAGAACGAGTGTCCATTTAATATATACGAGGATGGCATTACCGGTATTATTTATAAAATATTCAAGAGATCGCCATGGGTTGGATGGATAGCGATCAACGCATTTGGACATATACTGTGGGTCAGCTGTCTGTTCGTCTGTCAGCTGTACCAGGTGTGTGATAATTGAAAGTCTTCTGTTTGTGAAAGTCTTTAGTAGTTCAGCGGAGTAAGATGGCCAGCATTGTAAACTAAGTGATTGTATTCAATCACCCGGCTAAACACTTATTAATGGAGACCAAAATTAATATCGTACGTCTCTTTGTTCCGGTGATATTTTCAATTTTAGTTTTTCATTTTCTAAGATGGCCACCATGGCCACTACAGGAAAAAGCTGGGATGGAACTATATCCAATTTTATTTTTTTGTAATGGCCTACTGAGTATGTGTACCAAATTTGGTGCTTTTAACACAAAGTGCACAATTCATTCATTAATAATGTTGCAATTATCCACTGGACTGTAAATGACGTATCAGAACAGACATTCTATTTCTATTTGTTTTAGCCTGGCATTTTTGTAATTCCTGTTATATCCCTCAACAACAACACATAATATGGGACTATACCAATAAGATTTATATTGGATTCAGCTGCTAGAAGCATATCCACTCCTGTATGAAATAGATTACATGAAAGTAGATTGAACAATGTCTAGATCTTTGAGGATTGTTATTAGAATAATGTATTAGTGTGGGACTATTTAGAACTGATGATACCAGTCAAATCTTAGTATGTCAGTCTGAGGCAGCATCGTGACGTATGGGTGAAAGATTCCCGCTGTGACGTAAAACAATAATTCAGTCACTCACTGAGGCAGCAACTGGTCTAAATGTGGCAAGAAATACTGCTGTGTGTTCACAATGTGCAATGTAACATTTTGGTTTTACAGATTATGTGGCTGGGAATGACATCCAACGAGCGGCTGAATCAAGGACGTTACACGCACTTTCACAAATACGTGGAGGAGCGGCATGGCCACGCTCATGACCCCGCTGTCAAAGGTCATGGTCACAGCCATAATCACGAAGCACCTAAGATCATCAGTCCGTTCCAGTAAGTGGCATTGTTAATCTACTTGTTATTCTCAGTGTGCGGCAATCAATGTCTTTACTACGTCCACTCAGTCTAAACTAATGCAATATAGTAAAGAGGTGTTGTCTAAGTATTAAATAAAGGCTCCTTATTTCTGCAATTGTGTTTTCATTTATGCTGACAATTTGGGGATACAGGTGACTGACATGAGATCTAACTGTGGTATTATTATCCAGAATTAGCTATAATAATTGCACCAAATGAAATCTGAATATAAAAACAATGCAAGGTGGGGATGCAATTATATCATGGTGGGTTGTCTAGATCAATATGGGCTGGATAATCTTTTTTAAGTGACTCTCAAGTCTTTGGAAATGTCACAGATTCAATTCTACTACTGGAATGTAAATCTAGCTCAATATTCATAATACGTGTACTTCCATCTGTTGCAGTCACAGGAAGTTATTTACTAATGTTAATTATGCATTGCAGCCGTGGAGTGATCCGAAACTTAATAGATGTGCTCAACCTGAAATGCTGCGGACTGTTTCGACCAAGCCATATTGATTGGACGAAAAAGTACGACGTTGATGATGTCACGGATGTATCCAGCCGAATGCCACTCCTTGTGCCCCGAGAGAACTATCAGTTTGTGTGAATGTCTAGTGTCGTAGCCAGACTTTACAGAAATACGCAGAGAGAACTATCAGTTTGTGTGAATCTCTAGTGTCATAGTCCGACAAGATTGCCAAGATGACTCGCTGGTTTGGAAGGAAGATTATAATTCCGCAATTTATTATTGCTAGTATTAATATACTCAACAAATTAAATTAAAGGCCAGCAGATTATATGTGGCGAAGCTTTCTACCAAATTTCAGCACCCGTCTTTATGACTGGTGCCATTCTTCTTCCAATGCTTCTGCAAGTTCTTGAAGAGTACCTGGAGCCTGTAGACGTTTGGAAATTCTTCGTTGTTGAACTAATATAGTTAAGTGTATACATCCAAAAAGGCTACTGGCCTTTAATTAATTTTGCTGAGTATATAAAGCATATTGTACATCAATGATGATCCATGTACTGTAGTCTGAACTGTAAACTGTAGTCTGAACTGTAAACACAGTGTATGCTTTGTGTAATATTCTATGCTTTCTGTAATATTCAATGTTGATGTATCATGACTGACTTTCTGAGTACTTCCACTGCTTAGTTCTGGGCTTTGTTTCTTACCTCCTGTAGGCTGTTAATGACTTACCACGAACCATGGTAAACATACACTGTGATATAGTGAACAGTGGCTACATTTGAGGCTGACAGTGGCCCAAATCATCACTGAATTTTGTCTTCAGTTTTAGAAGATGAAACAATCGGTAATCTGTGTGCGACATTATCCATTATTAATCATTGTTGGACTGAATAGTCATTGTTGTGATGAGTGTGTCTTTAATACATGATACGGGAATGGGAGATGTGTTCATCCCATCACTGCATCATCTGTGCAATTACATCCCCACATTTACTTCCTGTAAACCACCATATCCATATTATCATGATTACCACATCTACATACTGTTTGTCACCATATATAAGCAAATGGAGGTTTACAAATCTATATTGTTACATCCATGCATTAATATACTACTCAAAACAAGTTATGGGTCAATAGTTTATTGGACCATACTAATATTACTGCATAATATAATATTCAGGGCTCAATTTAGCCTCTAATTTGGGAGCCATGGCGATCTAATTTTGCGTTTGGCGACCAGTATTTCACTTATTTTAAGTGTTTCTGGATCTGCAGGAGCCAAATGGCATTTGGAAAGAAAAAAAAAGTTTGTGGAGAATTTGATACGTTGAATAATACTGTTGACACACCAAATTTGCATTTTAATGAATTATAATTCATGAACTATAATTTACACACCAACATTACTATACGTTTTGATATGATTATGACACAACAAATTGCGATGTCACCCATTCACAAAACAACTGGAACTGGGGCAGAACTGGAGCCGAATCGTAACTTCCACATATATTTGTGGTTTGGAATCGATTCGCTTTTTAACCGAATTCAACCGAATTCAACTGCAAATAACTGTATTGAAAGTGCATTGGTGTTTGGTGTGTCCACATTGTCAGAAGTCATTCTGAAAATACTCTCCTACTAGAACCATATTAGATATTTGCTATTCAATGTTATTTCAAATGATAATAGACACGGTATAGTTGTAAATGGATCTATTAATTTTGATAAAAATATTCCAATTAATGTTAATCCACACGAAAAAAAATAAAATCTTTTTACACAATGTTCATTACAGATATAGTAGTCGATATGGGTGAAAGATTCCCGATGTGATGCAAAACAATAACTAGTTCACTCTGTAATCAATATCACAACCGTGAACATTTGTTTGTATTCAGTAAGATGTCTAGGTATTGTGATGAACACTAACTTATCTTGAGTAGTATACATCCTGTATTACACTACATCTCGTTTGAAGACTTTGTATAAACATTTTGCTCATGTCACATGTATGATGTACATAATTATGTACATATGTGTATGATAGTTGTACACATGTGTATGATGTACATAATTAATACCATTTACAGGATTTTACCTGGGTTCATAATTTATTGAGTCCCAAGGGCTCGAATTATTAGAATTAACGAGTCCCAAGATCAAACGTGTGAGGCTTAGAATTGACTTACTCACCTGCAATTAATAGTTCAACTTATTATTACTTTCATTAATAAAATTACAGATATTCGTGTGTTACTTTTAAGGTCAACATGATTGCGTGTACATTGCTGTTGTTGCTTAGAACTAGTCCAAACGAGCAGAACATCTGATTGTGTGCCTTAAGGACACAAGTTTGTGACCTTTTTCTTTTTTCTTTCTTGTTTAAATGTTTTTTTTAATTGGGGTTTAAAGTCGCTTTCAAGATTCTTTCACTTATATCACGACTTGTCAGTTAAGGGCAGGAGGAAACCCGCAACATCCGTATCGCTGAATGTTGCAGTAAACCTGCGAGCATCGGCTGGTACTGGATGACAACTGCATTGCCACTCTACACACATCGCATCCTATCAATATCGCGTCAGAAAGGTAACTTTCGGGGACGGGATTTGAACCTGGAACCATTGGCTCCGAAGTCCAACTGTTCTACCACTGCGCTACCACCCGCCCCACATCAGACGTTATTTGGTGTCTTATGTTTCTGATGGCACGAAATGCAAAAAGCAAGTTCGAGATATAGTATCAACCT
>JAUTBT010010061.1:0-24490 GCA_032361225.1 Lepetodrilus schrolli
TACTATACTATACTATACTATACTATACTATACTACTATACTATACTATACTTTACTATACTATACTATACTATACTATCCTAAGTATTATACTACAATACTATATACTATACTATATACTAGATACTGTACTGTACTATACATGTCACAACTATAATAATAATAATAATAAAATAATAATAATAATAATAATAAAGTGATTTAATTTCGTATTTACATCCTAGCCTCAGATAACTGTTTTAAATTTCAGTTGGGCTTTACTTGGTTAGGTTTATGTATTTATTTGAGGGGAGGGGGACATAAGTAATGAATGGACATGATACACAACTCGTTAACAACTTAACATGGCACTATACATATCAAGGCATACATGATTTACAAGCCAACGAGCGTATCGTGAGTCGTCATGCCAAGTTCCTCCTCTCTATACAAATATCGATCATTATAGTGTTCACGCTTTGACCATGTCAAGTACGTACAAGCGCTATACCGGCACCATTAAAGCAACAACGCCACGAGGAATCGGGACGGAGTAGAAGAAGTCTGCACCTTTCTGGAAAGGAAAAATAACCTCTCCCCTGTGTCTGGAGTGGGAAATAACCCCTCCCCCTTTTTCGATAATTACCTTACTTATAGCACGTGGACAATAGTCTGGGTGACATACCGAGGGAGGGGGTCAGAGTTCAAAGTTAATGATACCAGTGGCGTTTTTATCTTCTTTGGCCTGTCAACGACTAAATTGTACCAGTTTGATTTTATTTTTTTCTCTCGTGGAAACAAGAGTACTACTCCATAGCAAGATCCCGGGCTGCTCATTACGTCAAGTTTAATTGGGAGTATGGCTACCGGTTATTAACTCGATAAACTTTCCATACGACTAATTACATGTGGTTTGATGTTCTTCCGTATTAATGCTATGAAGTTGTTTGAACGGATATCACTTCGTTGACGTTGGTACCAGTGCTTTGTAAATCTACTCCCCTCCACATTCCCACTTTAATGAACTTTTTTTTAATGTGTTGTTGGCGGACTGATATTCTCATTGGACAACCATGCCATTTTTCGAAACCAGAGTTTCCAAAACAAAATCAATTGGTCATTTGGTGCGTTACACTTGAACTATTATTTAAAAATTTCCGAAATGTTTGTCTCTGAAAACGTGTTCTTGCTTTGTGCGAAACATATATGGATTATCACACATTAATATTTCACATGCTTCTAGCGTGTATACTCTGGTCGCCATTAAACAAACAATTCTTTAATAATAAAAAATTGTTGGCACTTTGATATCCAGCAAGCTGCTGCTTTTGTCGAGTCATTAACGTGTTTGTTGGCCTTCAAGCAGATTACCAATACATTTGGTAAAGGTAGATGTTTTTTTCTTTCTCAAAACTGTGAAGTGCCTAGGCATATAGGGGACTAGAGTTCGACCGGGTTTGAGATCTCGGCATCTGCCGATTGCCAGTTGGATAGTGCCGATGGTTGTTCCTAAACTAAAAGTAAAACAGTCATCCAGGTTGTTTTTTAAAGGAAATCGCTGGAGGATGAAATAGAAATGAACAGGCGACATGTTGCACGTCGTTTACTCAGGTGTTTGGGACAAAATTGAACTCCATTCTGACAATGTACGGTTTCATAACATTCACGACACTTTGCTAATCAGTTTTACCAAGAATTGCTAAATAGTGAGTGTGCACGCGCCGAGTCTGATGTTTGATGCATAATTGTTCTATTTGCATGTGAAATTGTGTTCCAGCTACATACATGGACGCCGTATGATTTACCACCAGGTGAAATGAAAAAGCGTTCTTGGTCGATTTCCCAATGCCTGGATTAGCCATTTTGGCAGCAGACCCCCTCCAAACAACACCCCTCGTAAGAGTTCGTATCATGTCCACGAGCTATTGGCTTAAACACAATAAGGAAAGGGAGGGGGGGGGGGGCAACTCTCATCATAACATAAAGGTGTTCGTACTAGTTACGACGGAAATGGCACTGTGCGTCGATCGTAGGTGATACGGTGAACGAGCTAATTGCTTTAATGCTGCCAAGAAAACGTGATCATGAATACGTCATATCTGGAATCAAAGAACAAGCCCTCGATCGCCCAAACAAGAACCGTTATGCGGTCTTGATTGCATCTATGGTTAACTTAAGAGCTTTCAGCAGTTGCAGCGACACTTTCGTTCGCCGTTTTCACCGTGAAAATTTGATCCTGGGTTTGTTTCTTAAGAGGGGTATATTTTTATACGACATACGGTGAGGCAAGAGTCGGGAGAGGGTATCACTGGCCACGAGTTAAGAGGTTATCCTTGTAAATTATCCCTGGATATGCGGGCATCGTCTGCCTCAGGTATTTCAAGGGCC
Organism: Lepetodrilus schrolli; assembly: GCA_032361225.1. NCBI lineage: Eukaryota > Metazoa > Mollusca > Gastropoda > Lepetellida > Lepetodrilidae > Lepetodrilus > Lepetodrilus schrolli. The sequence goes on from JAUTBT010010061.1 coordinate 2,368, forward strand.
CAGGTGGCGGCAGCTGGGATAACGGGACTAAAACCCAGACCAGGTCGTATCTTCGCACTATTGGCGCTGGTGCTATCACACGACTGGAAAGCGATCTGAAGAGACGAGGCCGGTGGCAAAATTTTTAGGCAGATCTTTATAAAAACCGTGCACCCCTACACCATCTCGTTTCACAGTCATCTCCTGTTGGCTTGACGTCTAACGGTTTCAATCCTTTGTTTAGAGAAGTTTTCATCTGCTTCTCGAGTAGCAATAAATCATCTGTTAGCACCGAATATAGCATCTTTTCTGTGTGCTCGACTCCAAATCTCAACTTGTGGCTTTGTGCGTAACGTCACCTGCTTCTGTGCCTGCCCACCGACGTTAGGCGTGGCGTGTACACCAAACAATGCACCCGATACATGCTTCTTTTGCTTTGATTTTTGCCTTTTATTCGGTAATAATTATCGAAGATAATCATGGGATTACACGTGATATTTTTCTGTATTTTTTTTGCATCAACAAAGCCCGTTTTGCAAGCACATTTCACACGCCCCTCTTTCTAACCATGCTTCGGGCCGTTGTACTACTGTATTTCTTGCAGCTGCATTGCATAATGTTATAGGGGTAGTTCCTTAATTTCTAACAGAAAAGAATATTTCAAGAAAAAATATAAGACACATATAAATATTAATCAAACCGTACTCGTACAAGAATGGCGCGAATAAAAGTCAACCCAGGTGGGGGAATCAACATGGAAATTACTATCAACAGTAGACATACGGCGAGAAAAACAGGCTAAAGAACGTTCCCCTATTCTTATTCTTTGTTGTTTTGAGCGCACTGTGTAATTAGAATTTTAAAATCATCCCTTTTCTGAGATTTTAACATATGCGCAACTTCCAAAAAGTTTTAAACTTTCTCAACCCCTCCCACTGCTATGTAGCGGCATGAGAGTTACCCACCCATTCATTGCACTGTTTGCCTATTGTTGTCGCTAGATGGCGCTGTAAAGCAGCCAACAAAAGCTTAGCGCGTCCATTTTGAAATCGGTTTCTGCTCGAAAGTTGAATATTTTCGTCTTGAAATGAACATTTCTTATTGGATTTCGTCCTAATTTTGAACTGAATGGGGGAAATAAAGTGTATATTTAAAAAATAAATGTCATAAAATTTTATAACAATGTCTTAAATATTCTAACGCCCGGGTTCAAACACCCCTGGAGAGTGGAAGCAAAGCTAACGGGATCGAAAGGCAAGGGGTGTGCCGTTTACGTAAAAGTAAATACAGCTTGGAAAGTGTCCTCAGATCCTTGTATAAGAAATTAATTTCAATGAAACATGAACCGTGTTTATCTGTGACCGAAAACAAATTGTCGACAGAATCATCATCGTAACACCTGCCCTCAAAAGGGAGCACTGGCGAAGCTGTACTAAACATCTTCAACCCACGCTTCGTAAACCACGTTTGTTTATTGACAACGGACACATGCTGCTTCGCGCCATATGACGTAGTTTCTCGTGAGGTCAAAGTTGAGACGTTAACCTGTCGTCTGCTACAAGGAGATATACGTACATGGTCAAAATGTACGTAGATTGAACTGGGTAAATTAACTTTCTCTCAATTTGCTTACGCAGAGAGTGATAATAAATCTGCATCGACACTGAACTACAAAAGGTAATTTGCCAGGTTCGGTTGCCTAACAGCCTTTCTCTAAGCCGTAATCAGCTCAATAATGCAGTCTGGCATGTGTCGTGGGTGGTTTTGTTTTGGTTTTGTGCGAAGCACGTGGTAGTAAAGTGCCCCGTGGCCTATCAAGGGTTGCAACTTTGAATTATCTTGAAACTTTTATTGCTTTACAGTATCATTCTGGAAACTTATAGTAACAGATATGAGGCAGATTTTAAGCGAATTTATTTTAATTTAGATAGCATGGGGTCTCTTTTTCTTTCTCCATTGTTTACAGTTACGCGAGTACGCATCTGGGAAAACGTGTTGGCGATTAAATTGAAATTGCATAAGTTTGAATACACAGTACTTAACTTTCACAACAACATACTATTAACCGATCTTTATGTGTTTTGCTAAACTAAGTTTATGACAACGTCTGCTATGGTAGTTGCACGGCAGACGTAACTCGCTATAATAACAGTAAATTTAACAATGAAAACAATTATTCGTCTAGATACGCACGTATGCCCGTCTGTTAGTATCATCAGCTATCAATGAATTACTTTGACCTTATGTCACCTAGACCTGCTTTATTCTCGTATTGACTAGCTTTAATAATGGTTATTGGTAAATCAGTTCTCCTTGCACTACACATGCTACAGGAATAAAATGTTTTATGACCGCCTCTTTGACACTATTATTAAATGAGGCACTACGTAATGTTGTTAGAGTCTCAAAGGATTGTTACTGTATTATTATAATACTATTGTAATATATCATTCAAAGGCCTAGATATATTTAGTATCTACTATGCCTATTAATATTCTAATACATGTATTACAATCTTTGTTAAGTCTTGAGGCCAAGAAATTGTCCAAGAATCTTGTAATTGTTATTTTTGCTATAATCAAGAACAAAGGTAGAATATGTTGTCTATTTTATAAATTCCCACCAAACTCAACCAGGTTTAAATCTTTATTGAACATGAATTGACATTTTGTAGCTGTTCAACTTGTTCTGTAAAATGTTGAGATAATGTATTTGCCCAAATGACAAAGCTTTATTCCCATATCAAAGGGATGGATGCACCTAGGATGTTTTGTATTTGAAGCTATTTTTTAATTTTTTATTTTGGAATCAAACTAGATTGCAAACACAGAAGCTAAATGATTCATTGTTAAATATTTTGGTGCCATATCTTACCATCACTACCGATGTTAGGATGTATAAATTGAGATTTAATACATGTATATTTCTGGTTTCAGCCAATGGAATTGTGAATCTTTGATATAGTTGTTATGGATGAAGGGGCAAAACTGTTTGCACATTTTAATGATATTATCAGTGGAAGACATGATAAAAGGGAAACAACCCCATGGGACATTGATTTCTCACAGGTAGGTTTGTCATATTTGATGTTTAGATCTACCGTCAGTTAGTTTTGGTTTAGACCCACTTTTAAGATTATTTCGCTGATATTTTAGTTTTTACAATAACCACGACTAACTTCCCAGTATATATACTATGATACTGTTACTGTTGATCATCTCTACCATGTGTACTGCATTTTTTGTTTTTAATTTGCTCATTGAAGATTATATGAATGCTTCACCTCAATCGATGAGATTGCTCAAATGTTACAGACATCTATGGTTTTGTCTGGAGCCATATACTAGTATGTGCCAGACATAATTCAATATGATATATCAACATTACATTTATAAAATCTGGAAATTTGTAAATATTACAGAAAGTATTGATATGTTAGCTGGACTAGACATTGACTAAAATGATTTCATTAAACAGGTTTTTAATTATTAATATGTCAACAGATTTGGTATGGTCTGTCTGAAATTACATTACATCTAGGTGTAACTTATTTCATTGCAAATTCATTATTCCAATATGTAAATTTTAGTGTTTTATTTAATTGCATTCTAGATATATCCCCAAGCTGTTCCAGTGCATAACAGACTCAACTGTTTGAAGAAATATCTTTCAAGAGTCAAAAATACTGTAAAGCACTGTCAACTAAATGAAGGAATTCTTTGCATTCTTGTGGAATCAGGACTTTCCAACTTGGTAGGTAACTCACAAGTTAAAAGAAATAACTGATTATCTGTACTGAGGATTTATTCAGGATTAATTTCATGAGCGATCACTGAAAGGGAGATAATCTGTATTCCAAATAGCAAGTGTGTTATTGTGCATATTGACCATAATAAATTTTAATGAAGAAAAATGTAATTATCAAATCAAGATCACTTGACTTGCTTATTGAGAAGTATAGCCTACAGGAGTAAAATGGTGTCTTAGCAACCATTCACAACAGTTCATGATGAATACTAATTTATTCATTAATTCATTTCATATATCATTATGAAAATGGGTTGAGAACGTTTTCCCTATAACTAAAGCAAATACAAACATAGCTGAGTTTGGTATATTTGACTTCCAGATTGCTGAATCATTTGCTGTGTTTAGAGAAGTGGCACACTTGGACGGAGTGAATCCTTTGCTTGAAGAGCTTCTAGAGACTGTCAATGTAAGTATTGTCAGTGGCAACATCCCTTTAAAAGTTTAGCCTTGTTTATTATTCGAAGAAGGAATTAACATATTGAAGAATTAAGAGCAATTCTCTCTAACCTTTTACCAGGATATTTGCTTATGTTTATAGTTTTCTTTGTTTCAGGGCATTGTTGAGTGTAGTGAAAAAGGTAGGTTGCCATGTTTACATCTTATCCAATGCAAATACCACCCATCAGTGAAATAGAAGTATGAATAATATAATTTTCCTTATTTGCAGTCAGTTATATCCACTAATTTATTTGTCCAGGGGTTGATTTATTTGCAAGTGGACTTGGCTTGGGCCACCAAACGCCAGGCATATTTTCCTGCTGAAATTACAATTGTATGTTGCCATCCATATATGCCTTATAGCTGATAAATCATTAAGTTCTATTTACACACATACATTTTCCAAATTTCTTCATTATTGTCATTAGCATAAGGATTTACTTTTAAGTCATCTTTCATGGTGCTAATGAAGAAAGTTGGTCACAAGACCAAATTTTCCATAAATGCAATTTATTTTTCAAGGCAGTTTTCCTCAAAACCTAATCTACCTTCATAGCACAAGAACAATATCAAACATAAAGTGAAATTGGTCACAGTTTCCACATTTCTGTATAAATATTTATTTTATTTGCAGTGCTAGCTTTGATGGTTGAAGCAATAGCAGGGCCTTATTTAAAACTCATTGTTGATGAGTTTTGTTCATTGCCTCAGAAAACAGAGGTAATTATTAGCTCTATTCTAGACAGAATATATTTCCTATTTAATTTTCATGCCATTTTTCAATATCCATTTCATATTTAACAAAATTGTATATACCATCCACTCAGTCTATTATATTTACTTAATTGTCCTGTAATTAACTTACACTTGTTATAATGTATACTTTGTAGATATGCCAAGCCTTGAATGTTCAATGTATACTTTGTAGATATGCCGAGCCTTGAATGTTCTTTTGGAGCCCTGTCCTTTCGCAACCAAGCAAATTCTACTGAACAACCAGAACTTCATTGGAATGCTGTAAATATTTATTTGTATGATTAACAACAATCGCTATTAGTATATGTGGCAAGTATATGTATATCACACCCGACTACATATATAACTGTAAAGTAACTTTTCTGGCTCCGGAACGGAAAATCCAGAGATAAAAAACTGTAGTTCATTCATTGTAGATCTTGAATGAATTCATTTGCTTTTACTTGCTTTCTATGAAATAAGAGATTGTGTTTTTTCTTTTCAGAACACAACTAGTCCAACTGGTAGTGGAAGTTGGAGGTAAGCCTTCATATGTTTAGCTATTCTGTAATATTAATGCTGTAGAAAGTCAATAATTTATTGATCCTAACTAGCTTTATCATGAAAAACAAATGACTTTCTCTTTCTAATCGTAACTAATAAATTTACCATTCCAACATATATACACACCCTAACTGATAATTTTCACAACTCTGCCTGAAGTATTAATTGAAGACTTTTTAGTACATGTGTCCTTCAATCTTGGCATTTTATATTATTGACAATAAATGTGTTATCTTTCACCTTTCAGATTATGAGTTCCAGATTGGAATCTTGGAATCCCTGTTTAGACTGACACCAAGAAAAGTGAGAGCAAAATACGCCAGCAAGTTTATCCTTAGTCCTCTGTTGGAGCCTTTCCTCCTCATACGCGACGCCAACTTTGAAACGGTGAGAATTTAACTCTGCTGATCAGTGTGAATTAGTCTTTGTAAGATCATACAGTAGCCTTTGCCGTAACAGTTTCTTTTATTTTTTAGGTGGATTATTTATGGAACAATTGCATGAAAACACACACACACACACACACACACACACACACACACACACACACACACATACACGCACACACATACACGCACACATACACACGCACACATACACACGCACACACACACACATTCGCACATACACACACAAACGCACACACACATACACACACATTCGCACACACATACACACAAACACACACACATACACACACATTCGCACACACACCACCTTACTTAGGTCACATATTTTTGTATTACTAAGTTTCATTGTGTTTTTCAAATTATTCAACAGGATTGCAGAGCTTTCCTGAATAAGTTGAATTCAACAGTGGGAAACAACAGGTAAACATTTTCCATATGTAAATCCATCCTCACACCCCAGGGGTACTATATTCCATTCAGGACTCACTTCATGTGATACCCCTGGCACACATCTTAAGAGAAACTTGCGCAAACAGTTGAGGCACTATAAATAAAACAATGATAAAATATATTTCATTGGATAGGTTTTTACACCAAATTCATTGGGAAAATGATTTCATTGGTTGGCTGTTTGCGCAAGTTTCCCTCTAGATGTCTGCCAGGGGTACCACATGAAGTGAGTCCTGAACAGAATTAAGTACCGCTGTCTTGCAAGGAGGATGTAAATCTCGTTAATGATGATCATGAAAGAAATGTTCTGCCTTGATGTGTGTTGTTCATTGTAGGTGTGAACTGTCCCGTAAGTGCATGAAGGCTAAGATGACCCTCAGATTTATAAAAATATAGAATAAATTTTATTCCATTCAGATGGTTTATTTATCAGATTGCCAATCAAAATCAAAAAAGAGCTGTGAAATCATGACGGATATTTTAGTTGTGAATTTTACCTGGAATAATTCAAAGGTAGAAATTCATGGCTGTTTCCATATGGATTTTATGTTTCTTCCCATTGATAATTATAAATTTCAACTTCAGTAGGTTTAAAAGATTGAACATAAACAAGTATTATCCAAAGGATACTATGTTTGGCTGTTTCAGGGTCTATTCTGTTCCATGTCAGAAGGCAGTATTTGGTCATAAAAAGGTAATATTGACATTTAAATCTTTACAGCGTGAAGAGACATAGAAGGTCTCATTTGATATAAAGAGGACTGACAATTGCATCAATATATCTTTTTTTAATCCCAATTTATTATCATTGTAAGCTCTTCAGTGTGTTTTTTGTCTCTAGACTTATGTATATATTGTCTGGTGTTCTGTATTGTTACAGCTAAGTAAACCATGTGATGATGACTACAAGGAATTTTGGGTTGACTTCAACTATGGCACAAAACGAATCACCCTGTTTTGTGAACAGGATGTGACAGAAATCAGCAGTCAAGGTGTAAGTTGCTTGCTGGAGAATTTAATCACATTTGACCAGGCCCCACGATTACAACACTGTCTTGAGTACGATTTCATGCTCAAGTTTCATAATCTCAGGGCACGATCTCTTCCATTCACAACATTCATCCGTTAACTTAGATTGTGAATGTTTTGTTTTTGTACATGCAGCCTTCTTCATATATCCTTATGGTAGGCAAAGATTTGCCAGCATCCTCACAGCAACTAGTGTTAAAACACTATATATATATGGCATAATAACTAGTAATAATTATTATTTATTTCAGGGATAGAGTATAGTCTACTATATATAGTGTATTAAAGTATAGTTTTGCTCTGAACAATTACAAAGTATGAGGATTCTTGTAACGAGGGAGGTTAAAAGTAATGGCACATGACGTCATTGGCATTTTGCCAACCAACTTTACCGTCTAATAAAGTATTGTCGGCACCTTTGATATCGCACCGTACTATTTATTTATTTATTTACAGTGCACTCTGGCAATACCGGCATCTTTGTATTTCGGCAATCTGCGTATATCGGCATGATAGTCCTGGCCAGCGACAATGCATTTTACATTGATTGAATAAACCGTTGGTCCCAACGAGTGCCGGTATTGGCAGAGTACACTGTATTTAGTTATTTAGTTATTTATTTAATATGGCATCACTGAAATCATGTAACCATGCAAACAGTTTACATTTAGAATTTTTACTTTCTTATCTTGATGCACACAATCTCAAGAAAGATTTGCTAAAAGCATTACATTGTTGAGATTTCTTCACTCCCACAATCTAAATTTGACAGAGGTTGGCTTACAGTGCCACACTGTACGTGACGCAGAGCTGCAGAAACAAGTTGCTGTAATTACCAGTACTGGCAAGAGTTGAGGTGTAAGTTTGTTCGTTCTTGTTGCAGAGTCTGGGCGATCTTGAACTGTGGGAGACCATTAGTGTGTCAGTTGGTGATGTGAAGGCATACAGTTACACAGGTTGGGTGATCGCAGGTGTATTAGGATGCATTTATAAATATAGACAGGGTATCAATTCTCTAGGCTTTCGTATTAACTATGAGACCATAGCGTTCTCGTAAGTGCCTGATCACCATGTATAAGAGATCGCTACGAGAGTGCTGTGGTCTCTTTGTAGATATGAGAGCTTTGAGAAACTATACCCAGGATGGTAGTGTTGTTTGGTAGGACATGTTCCCGTGCATTGCATGGCTGACCGCTCAGGTTAAAGTGAAGTATGTTCGAGCTCGGCTGGTTTGTAGATGGGTGACCAAGACCCTGATCCTATCTAGGATTCGTTCCTGTCCCACACTGAATCGCAGGCTGAAAAACTTGTAATGTCACCTTAGGCCTGTGGCTTAGTTCGAAAATGCCTCTGTTCACCCAACAGAGAGTGGGTATGAGGAAGGATGAGATGAACATTTGAATGATAACCTTGTAGTGCCTTGAACGGCAGCTTGGGTTGTATACTCCCAGGGAGTTGAGAAGGAAATTGAGTGCACAGATTCATTGACCGGGGTAATAATATAGTGATATGAGCAAAGATTTCGAGCATGGATTTGGCCCAATATAAATGTTCACATTATTTATTGTTATTATTTGTGTCTCACCTGTAAACCAAATATAGACTTTACTGTTGTAGTGCAAGGGAAAATAACTGAATATTATGATTGAATGACAAATCATTGTATGAGATGCAAATATGTTGTATAGATTTACATGATGCATAGACCAAGATATAGCTATTGCCAATCACTATTATGAATAATAAGTGTTAGATTATAAATAAAAGTGTTTCCTTGCCTTGTAGATGCCACAAGTGTCGGAGTAGCTAACATCGAGCTAAGAAGTGATATCAGCTCACTCTATCCAAACATGCAGTGCAATGGCAGGACCTTTGAACTGCATGTCGACACCAAATATAACTTGAGGAAGGCACTACTGCTTGTGTATGGAAGTGACAGGTGTACCAGTGTAGGTACTCTAAATTATTTCAAGTAATAAATGAAATAATATACCGTGTTTTAATTTTGAGATAAGCCTAAATTATATTTATATATTTTATATGTATTTTCAACAACTAAGCCAAAAGTTGACAAAAACAAATACACTGATAACTAGGGAATCAAATAACTAGGGAATCAAATAACTAGGGAATCAAATAGCCATATAAGGGTATAGGTAACATGTATTCTTGATTTACTTCTGTTATCTGTTTTATGTTTGTATTACTTTCCAGAGAAAGGTTTCTTCAGTAATTATGCCAGTGCAGCTCAACCTGCCAAAAGAACAGAATAATGAGGTAAACACAATGCCATTGTTGCAGTCTCTGTCTACATATGTGGTATAATGCTTGACAATTTGTTTCAAATTCTATTTTATTATATTATATTATATTATATTATATTATATAAAAGTATTTCATTATTGATGTGTCGTCATTTCAGACAGAGTCACCACTGTATGAACACCCAAAACGAATTACCTCCCAAAGTGAATGTCGGCCAAGTTCTCAGGGAAGCTTGCCTAAGAGCCCCTCTGTCCGTGTTAAGGTTTCTGTGCCATGTGTATCCATGTCCACCTCTGCCTGTTCTGTGTCGTCAGATGACCACCACCCCACAGGTAGTCAGAGATCATTTGACGGGACCAACACTCTGAGAATAGCAGAGAAAGATGCAGTTAAGAAGAATGTGAGAAAACAAGTAGAATCCACTGAAACAGAAGGTGAAATTCCTTTTTATTTTACAGTGATTGAATCAATACTAAAACTGGTTTCTATGGATAGTTTAACCCTCTCCATGCTGGAGGCAACCAGTGCCTGTGCCTAATCCAGCAGGGAGAGGGTTATGAGTTACAATACAACAGAATATTAATAATAATAACAGATAATGTGCTCCAAGTGTTATCAATTGATCAGTGTGCACTCATTTCACCTTCTCAACTGCCTAGGTAGTATACAGCCCAAACTACCATTTCATGTGCTAGACAGTTAACTTTTCATTTCATAAAATTTCCAGAAGTAAAGATTAAATATCAGACTTTTAATGCCGTTGACATGATTTCAGAGTTTGCAGCTCCCATGACACCCAGGGAAAGACCGTCACGACCAAAAGTGAAGACTCCCGTTGTAATAGTTGGAGAAAAATCAACTAAGAAATGTCGGGATATCCAGAATCGTAAAGGACAGAAAAAATCTGGACACTGGATATCTAGTGAGAAATATGTAGTGTTTTCTTAGCATTCATCATCTCCAACAAAACTTAGAATTCCATGAATTTGACTGGCCATGTCTTCCAAAGGTGGATTCTTTGTATAAATATACAAATTCTTCAATAATCATACATACTTTCACTAAAATATATGTGCTTTTTACTAGTTTAGTTTAGTTTAAACATATTTTATTCAAGACGAAATGGATGTGTTACAAGTTATTACAATTTAAATGAAAACCGCTCCAAGAGAAGGGGAAGAAAAGATGGGGAGGGAAGAAAGAAAGATTAATAATGGAGGAGATATATGTACATATTCTATAATTGTAAATATTTAAGTAAATCGATATGGCATGGTTTGAAAATGGAACAATAGACTTTGATAAAAACATTGCAATGAACGTAAACCATACATCATCAACATTAGTGAGGCTTGTGAAAGTTGCTATGAATGACGTCTCCATCATATCTCTGGAAGTCTCTACCAAATGACATTAAACAAGTATCCACCTTCCTAACTTTCCGACGCCAACTCAAAACTCTGTTCATTTACTATTTCTATTTGTCATGTTAAAGCACCACTGAGTAGCATATGTTGGAAGATATCATCGCTCTATAAATGCATTATTATTATTATTATTATCGTGACGTTTTCATGCGACATCACAATGGCAGAGCGTCGGTTGTGTAGCGCATTTACATGTTTGACCAGATTTCGAATTTAATCTCGGGCTATCTTGTGTCAACTTATGGCACCTGTACAGCTGGAGGAAGGCTGAAGTAAATTACTGTCTAATTTCAGCTACAGGTGAAAAAGAAGTAATACCAGACTTATGTCCTGAAGCCCAGCTGCATAACAGGTAACTTTAAGAAAATGTAACTCTAAATATTAACACTTGGTTGATGTTTATGATAATGCACACGGAATGTCATATGATGACATGAATAACATTGAAAATGCCATGATCGTGTTGATGTTTAACCCTCTCCATGCTGGATTAGACAAAAGCACTGCTGATTAGGGCATCTCCAGCTGCCTTCAGCAGGGAGAGGGGTAAGAGTTAAATGTGATAAGATTTGTTAATTCTTCCATTTCAAATTTTAGGTTACCATCTTTTGATGACAGTGGAATTGATACATCCTTTGCAAGTGCTTCTTCAAGGACACTGAGAAAGGTACTTTCGAGATTAGGGTGGGTGGTAACGCAATGGTAGATCATTGGACTTCAGATCCAAAGAGATCAATATTCGCGAAAGTTGCCTTTCTGACACAACATTGATACCGTAGCAATGCAGTTATCATCCTTGGTCAGTCAGTACCAGCCGGTGCTCGCAGATTTACTGCAACATTCAGTGCTACTGATGTTGTGGGTTTCCTCCTGCTCTAAACTGACAAGCCGTGATATAATTGAAAGAATATTGACAGCGGCTCTAAACCCCAATTAAAAAACTAACAAAATAATTATAAATAGGATTAAAACACATGTATGTAAATATCCTTTTGATTGACTGAAATCTCAACTCACATTCACAATACTAGATATATAATAAATTGTGCTATTTTCATTATTTCAGAAAGACAATTCCTCAGTCATTTGTAAAAGTAAATATTCAACATCTGTTAAGCAAAATGAAATGCAAACTAGAGCGAAAACTGATCCGAACAAACTAAGAGACTTAGGTATTATAGAAGAAGCTGCCTCTCAAATACTGACAAACAAATGCATGAAATCAGCTCAATCTTATGTCAAAGACAAGACTGACCATCCTTCCAAGAGTAGTGTTTCACCTTGTCATGAAGAAGTTGACAACTTGTCACTTTCACCATGCTCTCTGTCATCCAATATCCCGACGTCATGTGAGGTGAATATCATACAGGAGTCGCAGGATATTTCGTGCAGAAAACTCATTAAGCCCCCTGCAGCCACCAAAGACAATTCGACTGATGGACGCATAACACATCTGATAATTACTAACCAAGACAATGTGTGTGCTTCAAATAATGGCAAGAAATCAGAAATGGCTGTAAATAAAACTAATATTGATGTAAAGAACTGTAGTATTTCTGTCAAGCAGAAGAAGAATCTGTACAATCTCAACAATACAAATCTCTCAGAAACATTGATTGAACCCACTACAAAGGTTATCAAAAAAGACCTAAATCTTGGACTTTCAATTTTCGAACCAAAGAGGACTAAGTCACAATCAAGAAGTACGACTAAGAAAATTAATGATATACCTGACCAATGTGATTCAACTCAATCTTTGCATCATCTGTCGGACTCAAATGTAAGAGATGAAGACTTTCCCTCACCTAAGAAATCAAAGTCAAAATCTTCTAATTCAGAGGTTGTTATGCCACAGAAACATTCCAGAAAAACAGTGAATGATAAAAAGAACAGAGAAAAAAAACCTGGACTGGGAACGAAAAATTCAAAGGAGAAGGAGAAATGTAGTATTAAGAGGGTGCTGCCTACAAGAAAAGCTAAAGAGCGAACAGTTTACGTGGAAGAGGCAGAAACATCGGCAGAGATAGATGGTAATTGCCTTTTTGTAAGCCCAGCGATCTCCACGTCTGATCAGGCTGTTGTGAAATATCCACATGCAAATTTAAGCTTGAAGAACTCTTCCAAACAAAATAGCAATCTGACGCCTCAGTCTGGACTTTACTTCCCCGAGTTCAGCGACGCAGGAGAAGATGGTGATCCATACGATTTCGACAGAGAGCTTCAGATACTGTCGCAGTCTGACAAGTTAGATGAAGGCAGCAACACTGAGAAACCCATTAAAGAAGTCGGCATTTCGACATCCAAGTTCTTCAAGCACAGGGCTGAAACCAAGAAAAGCATAAACTCTGAGGCCATTGCAACCAATTACATGAAAACCTGGCAGGAGCAATTAACTAAAGGCAAAGGCAAGACTTCGATCATGTCTCAAAGCATCACAAGCTGGAAGAGTTTCGGTAGATATAGCAAGAAAACATCAGATAAACATCCAAATAAAGAAAACAGGGTTGCGTCGAAAGCCAAACACCAAAAGTGCATAAAAGAAACATCTGTGTATTCAACCACAAGGGTATCCACCTTCAATAAGAGCAACTGTAAGGAAAGCCTGCATAATTCGTCAAAGATGTCAAGTAGTAAATTCAAGCCTTCAAAATTCAATTTATTCAATCCAGAGATGTCAATGTTGATGCCAGCAGAAACAGAAGACTTAGATGCCACTGGAGATATGCAGCGTGTGGATGCTTCTGATTTTCAGGACAAAAATAAACTTAGGTCAAAGAAAGCAAACCCGTTGCTGAAGTACCGTGGAGGCGATGTAGAAGATGAAAATGATGACCTTGCTAATGTTAAGAAGAAACCTGAGAGAGCATCAAAGCGGAATAACATGTCTATTGAGAAGGTAATGGAAGCATTGGCGGAAGAAGAAGAGTCAGAAGAAGAGGAGACATTGCCCAAAGTTATCAAAACTCAGAAATACAAAACAAAACATCCAGTGGAAAGAGAAGAAACGGAAGAGGAAGATGATTGGGAGGAGGATGAAGAAATGTCACAATACAGAAAGCAAAATAAGCATCAGTCAAGACCATCTAAGCATAGCGCAACAAAACACTCGGGAAGTAAAACTGTCAAAACCGGTGGTAAATACCAGTCAAAGGTTATCGGCGAGGAACCTGAAGATGACATTGATTCACCACCACAAACAAGGAAGAAGAATGCACATCCATCTAAACATGTGAGTGGTTTTTAGAAGTGAATTTAGTTGCTTCTTTGAAATTATTACTATTATGTATGGCCTGAAGAATCTCTGATGAATTTGGTTTAATAAATAATAATTCATGTACCTTCTGCAAATAATCCTGAACACATAGATCTATTCCCAAAATAATTATCAGCCTGTTACTTGTTGGTTTTTATCAATTATTGAATATTGTCAACAGGTTCCAGTCAAATCAGTCAAAAGGAAGGCAGCGGTTTCAAAAATACATCGGGATCAAGATTTCTATGAAAGGTATTTAAATCCACTATGAGATACTACTAGAAGATTCAATTGCTTTTACTACTAGAAGATTCAATTGCTTCCACAAAATTAGAATATCAGATCTAATTATGTATTCCAGGATAAATGATACCTTGGTATCGTCTCATTTTCAGTCCTACAGATACTGCGGATGGAAGTGCTGGTGATGGAGTAGTGGAAAACTTCTCTGCAGTTTGCAGGGTATGTGCATTTGTTGTTATTAACTTCGCATTTGTCGTGTAAATAGGCGGGGTCCTGTCCTACAGAACAATCGTAGTTCTACGAGTCGTACGTTGATATGGAGTTCCCACTCTTGTAGTGCTAACATCATTCTGTGGAACAGGGGCCAGTTCTTTTGGGTTCCTCCCCTTAACCCCCCACCCACCCACCCATTATAACTTCTGCTGCATTATAATTGTTTTACTCTTGTTGCATGTTGTTTACTAAAATAATTATGAAATCTTATCCTTATTACATGTCTAGTTATTCATTTGTATATGCTTGACATACTCATCCAAGGTTTTGTTCAGTACTAAGCTTATCGGACTACAAAAGAAAGTTCCTCATTCGAATCCCAACTAAGTCTTTAATGTATTCCGGTTTCAGAAATTGGTTGAAAATTCAACTGCAAGAGAAGATTTGCAAGGCAATGACACAGAAAGGTAAAAATGTTTTTTGCTTGGGTATTCTTTTTTCATTCTTTTTTTGTTTTGTTTTTTTAATAAATTTTAACTTCTTTTCATCATCTAAGATTATCAAATCTAAATTAATCATGATGTCTAGAAATATGTAGTACTTATTAAGATCCCCAATATATGTCCATATTCGGAGTAGGAATTAATGTTTGTGAATGATGTTGGCACTATAGTTCTGCATTTCATCGTCTCATTGTTGATTTTTTTTTTTATATATATATATGGATAGCAGTGCAGACGAAAGTGAAATTGAATTGCCAAGAAAGGTAAATATATTGACATGTTTGTTAACCAATTGTTGTGAATTAGTTTGACATTCAAGACCTTGAGTACAGTGATTATTCGTATTAATAGAAATTTGCTTTTCTGAACAATCTATTAAATCATATTATTCTTTGAAACATACTATCATTAATATATTAAACATGCAATATCAGCACTAAAAACTAACAACAATATGTTCACAGGAACAGTGCTCTAATGAAACAAACATCTGGGAAGATACTATGGTGGTTTGTGCAGATCACAAGTAAGTGTTGTAGATGAAAATATCCATTTATGTATGGTTCTGAACTATTTCATGATGCAATACTATGACGTGTATGTCATTAAATTTTGCCATACAGTTTAATGCATATTGAGTTTTGGAAGGTTTAGAAAACTATTATGCAAGCAAGATAGATTGCAATCAAAGGGACTGTTCCAGAGGTGAACTCAGCTGGTTCACAAAACAGTCTGCATCCAAGAAAAAGAGGAACCAGAGGACGTACAAGCGGACTCGCAGAGAGAAAGGAATATCTTCTCAGTCTGAGGCTTCTGACTTGGCAAGTGTGGCAGACATCGGATCGCACAGAGAAAATGCAGATGATGATGCTTTAAAGTCATCTCAGGTAATTGAATGTGGATTCGAATTACATCGATTCACAAACTGAATGGACCCAGGGCTCGGGTCTCTAGAATGGCTCGTCGCGTATGGGTGAAAGATTCCCGCTGTGACGTAAAACAATAATTCACTCACTCACTCTAGAATGGCTATAAAATTAATGTGGATTCATCTGTGTATTCCCCTGTCTATATACACTAGAATATAAAATAGATTTATGATTTTACCAGATATGTTTATTCCTTTATGGCAAATATTTTCTTTTAAAAAAGAAAACACTTTAAAAAGTAAATAAATATAACAAAGAGGATATATCCATGTTGCCTGATGGAATGAGATCAATGGTGACCCAACAACATATTGATCATGCATTGCCAGGAGGTGGAGCCAGAGATCTTACCCATTGAAAGCCAGTTTAGCTCAATACCTCAAAGATCACCACTGACTACACAACATCGGTCCAAGAAAAGATACAGCCCACTGGATGTCAAACTGATTTCAACACCCAAGACTCCTGCCAGTTGCTTGTCAGAAGATTGTAAGACATTCATCTGATTAGTCTTTCTCCTCCTCCCCCCCCCCCCTTTCCCCTTTCACAGACACACACACACACACACACACACACACATTCTTATTTAGTGTAACCTATGTATATTAAAATCTTAAATCGACCCATGTCATTTTACTGTAATCTTGACCTCACAGCCCACCCCAATTCAAACAAGCTAACAAAACTCTGTGCTGTAGATATAGAAATTAATGCCCAAATGCAAATTGTGGTTTACAAAGCTAAAATGCTACCTCAAATTAATCTGAGCAAAACAATTTGCTGTGTGTTTAAAATAAACCAGGAACAGCATAAAATTGGAAGTCACAAATAAATGCTAGTTTAAATAAATGTGACAGGCCACTCACTACCTCACATTAATTTCTGGATCAGTAATTTAAATCAAGAAGATCTAAAATGATAACTTTCACTCATGACTGTGTCTGCAGATGGAGAGCTACTGGTGGATGAGGAACATCCAGACGGCAGTGTTCATTCTATCTCCAGGATCATGAAAGTTCATGTGAGTATAAATAGTCACACCACTTACTTCATCATGGAGTCCTGTGCAGTTGTTAAATCACTTTCTTTTTCAGGGAATTAACATCTTCTGCCAAACTGCACAATTCTGCATTTTGGTATTGATACCAAGACAAACATTCAAGCTTTTCCGCTAACATTTAATTTAGTTAATTCGTAATCCTTTAAAACTTTAATCACCTCTATTTTAACATCCATCAATTTGTAGTAATGAATTTGCATGTATTTATTTAATAATATTGCAAACCCTAAATATTGTTGGTTTCAGAAAATGTATTTCTTACCGTATTTACTAATGGTTGGTAAATTCTGCTAATTTCAAGAATGCTTCTGATGTTGGAATTAGCATCTGTTATCCATGGTGATCTTAAATATTAGAGCTTGTGCCTTGCTTTATTGCAGAAAGAGTGTACGTTATCAGTGAAGGACGATGAGGCGAATGAAGATACGTCTAATGTACCATTAAAAAATAAATCAAAATATGCCCTAGAATCAGGTTTGTATCCAGTACTTGTATTTAAACATAGAGGATGGTATATTTTGATTAAATATGGAATAATTGGCTTCTTTTGTCTCTTCAGGTTTTCTAATAATCCACATGAATCCAACAGTTACCAAAACTGCAATACATTTTTTACACATTCTACTTATAATTTTCTTATTTTTCGACAGAGATAGGTTTTGACCATTTTTGACAGTATTTCACTGGTATGTTCTAGGTACGAGAAAAACCTGTAACAGCTACAACTAACCCACAAGACATGGTTGAAACTATTGAAACAAGGCAGTTACATAGTAGTACAGGATTTGTGAAACTGGTGTCCACCACGATAAAGATTTCAGTCCCCAAGATGAGATTCAACCTAGAGCCTTCAAGATTTTAGTTCTATTTAGAGCCTTCAAGATTTTAGTTCAAACTAGAGCCTTCCACAAGTTCCAGATTTTAGTTAAAACTAGAACCGTCCAAATTTTTATTCAAACTAGAGCCTTCAAGATTTAGTTCAAACTAAAGCCTTCAAGATTTTAGTTCAAACTAGAGTCCAAGATTTTAGTTCAAACTAGAGTCTTCAAGATTTTAGTTCAAGCTAGAGTCTTCAAGATTTTAGTTCAAACTAGAGTCTTCAAGATTTTAGTTCAAACTAGAGTCCAAGATTTTAGTTCAAACTAAAGCCTTCAAGATTTTAGTTCAAACTAGAGTCTTCAAGATTTTAGTTCAAAATAGAGTCTTCAAGATTTTAGTTCAAACTAGAGTCTTCAAGATTTTAGTTCAAGCTAGAGTCTTCAAGATTTTAGTTCAAGCTAGAGTCTTCAAGATTTTAGTTGAGCACAATACTACCTGCACTATCCCATGCTATGTATGTCTCGTAAATGCATGTATGTAATGGTACTCCCAATGCACTGTTCTGTCTAGGTCCATCATCAGTTGTCCGTCAGCGTCAATCCGCATTGAAGAGAAAGTATGCTGTATCCTTTGGTAAAAACCTTACTTCAGTATGTCCTTCAGCATTAGATAGCTTATTCAACACAGAATCTTTAAAGAAGGGCGCATTGCATTTTCAAGGTGTTTCCAATTGATACCAGTAATTGAAAAGTCTTATTTCATGGTAAGATTTTTTTCTAGCGAATTTCAAATGATGTCATTGGGTTGAATTGTTTTCTTTTGTTCGGGAGTTGTAATGTTCCTAAACTGGTTTCAAGTACTTGGGACTTGAGGAAGAGCCGCAATTTGAGGAGATGACACCTGAGAAGGAATACGATACTGAGAGTGGTATGTCTGAGTCACGGTTATTTCCTAGGAAGCTATTTAAACTGGCTCCAAAGAAAGGTAAGTAAAACCATTCTTTTGTAATTCGTCCAAGCAATAAGCACTTGTACCCTTGCTCTCATCATTCATAGATCAAACAGATACCCCTTCAAAAGTAGAAGTTGCCCTTTTGGAACAGTAGTCCTCATGGTGATGGCATATACCGTATACCCTGAAATTTCCGAGGTTGGAAATTATCGAGGTATTCCAGGTTAAACAGTCAGCCTCTAAATAATTCAAGCCACAACATTTTCCTTACGCTGTCAGGTTCAAAAACAAACTATCATGCATGTGAGCCTCATGTGCATCAGTATAAATATCAGTTTTGACATGCGCAGTTGTCAACATTGTAATAACGTATATGTACAACTAGTCATCATATATTTCAATAAGGAAATAATAGTGATAGTAAATTTAAATGCAAGAACAAAGAAGATTCCAGGTAAAAACTTAAATGAAGGTAACAAGGACATCATGTGTCTAAATAGGGAAAGAAAGGGGGCATATCAATTAGTGTCACGTTGTATCACACGCACACGCATTGATCTATGAACTGAAACAAAAGTCTTAAACTATTTACGTATGAAGTATGCAGTATGTTGATACTGGATTTGCAGGACTACAACCAGCTTAATTTCGTAAAACGATATGCTTATTTGAAACTAAGTGTACATGTATAGATAGCAATTATCACATCGTTGTAACTTGTATGGACACTCGCAATGGATTTACACTAATCACATGTCCCCAGCATGCGATGATCAGGAGGTAGATATATAATAACCACTACCGTTAGACTAAATCTACCACATATTTTATTTAAATACTAGACAGGCATCCACAAAAATAGCAATCCTCGAAACCACTTTAGTCCTTTAACCTCAAAATTTGCCAATGTCGAAAATTTTCTGGTATACCGTATAGCAATAAAAGCTTAAATTAGCACTAGTCCTTTTGGGATACAACAAACACTAAACGTTTTCACTCACACTAAAGGACTAGGGCCAAGTTCACTTAGTGTTTACACATAGCGTCTTGCCTCTGGTGTGCATGTCCACTGTAAGTTAAGGATGTTGTGTTGATGTGCCTGCTGATGGTCTAAAATTTGCAATTATCAGATGAGAGTAAAATCTTGAAGAAGTCATGCAAACAAAGATCAGCACACCAAATGGAAATGTTAGAACCCAGACATGCACTGCCTGTGTCTCCGTATGGTATGTATACTGTGTCTAGTATCGGTCACACTACATAATAATTTATTACATGTATCAAGAATATTTCATTCCTTGTCACTGCGGTCTAGAAATGTACACATCAGTCAACACAACACATGTATATTTTTAATCCAAGATCAATTTTGAACATAAGGTCATTTTCTTTGATTTGTAGTTTAATTTTTTTATTTTACCAGATGAGATAGAAACTGAGGAGGAGCGATCGTTGCTACGGATGTCAAGACACTTGACCAAAGTTATGGTGCCAAGTCCTACCTCGCCTACGTCTCTGTCTGGCAAAGACAACCTTACTAAGGAAGACCTCTCAACTGTGTATGGTGTAGATCGTCCAGTTAATCTCACTCCAGACTATAACATGGACAGCGGAATATCAACAGTTATACAAACCTTCGGAATAGACATAGAGAAGCAGCTAAAGGTACATGTATACATAGAGAAATTCGGATTCAAATCCGTCCCTGGAGCTCGACATCAATGTTCGCAGAACATACCTTTCTGACATAATCATAAGATGCACCGACTGTAGCATGGCAATGTAGTCGTCATCCTGACAAGCCCTGATAGACATGAAAGAATCTTGAAAGCATTTCTTTTTTATTAAATTAAAAAATAACACAGAGAGCTTAATTAAGCAACCCCCATTTTTTTCTACCATGACTGTCTAATAGAGTTATTTTATTCGTATCCATTAAGAAATTTCATGGGAAAATGTTCTCAGAAATATGAATGTTGACTAATGAAAACACAAATAATGATTGTGATGTGCAAAATTTTAATTGAGATCCACTATAACTATGGATCTGAACATTTCAATAAATCAGTTTAAAATTGTTATTAGTCATGTTGTGAAGCAAATGTTTAGGAATGAGAATGATTGTGGTTTCCCAGATTGCTGCAATTTTGAAACAATAGTGGTGGTACTCCAGTGCAAAGATTGAAGCACACCCTCTGCATATTTTCCACGGAAAATCTATTTCAACATTCTCATTCACGTACATTCGTGTTCATTATTTATTAGTAAATTTATTTGGAGGGTTATATCCTATGAGCATGATGAGTAGAATCGTTCAGCTAGTCTAACGTCAGTCTTTGATGTAGGGTGCACCATCCTTGAAGTTCAAACATTTAACTAGTGAGACTAGTCCATGCAAAACATGCAAACCATGATTGAGTGAAATAATCTTGAAAGTGGCTCTATACCTAAATTTAACCAAACCAATAAAAAATTATTGTGATACAGGCAAAACATCAGCAAGTTGCAGACATGACTAGAACTACACTGAAGAGTACACAGAAGCATATGCACCATGTTTGGTCAGAGGAACGCAAGAGAAGGTAATTAGGCTTTTCTTGTTAATTCCTATATCCATTTTACAATGAGGCAGTGTCATTTGTTGATGACAAGAATTGGTTGTGTCTTCGCAAGGAAAATAAACTCTGAACCCAAAGTCTTTATCTGGTTCTCTGTATCTAAATTAAAGAATATGCCGTGTTTCCAGGACATCTGCATTAAACCTGTTCAATGAAAAGATGATTGAAGAGTTGTTGGCGTTAGAAGCTGATGTGACAATGCTGAGAGAAACAGAAGAGAAATCTATGGTGAGATGTACAGATGTTTTCTTGATTAACGGAATTGTTGCCATTGTGTTATTGAGAGTGTTTCTTAATAGGATTAGTACTGTACCCATTCAGTGTTGGCTGCTATTCAAAAAGAGTTTATGTAATAATAATAATAATATGGATATTTGTAAAGCGCTAAATCCACCCACTAGTGCATGCTCTAAGCGCTACAAGGAGT
>JAUTBT010010072.1:0-24488 GCA_032361225.1 Lepetodrilus schrolli
TTAACCCCCCCCCCCCCCCCCCCAGCTGTTCAAATAGCAATAACTTCCCTTCTCCCAGAGATCTAATTGTCCACACCGAATAGAGATCTAATTGTCCACACTTTCTAAGTACAAGCACCGTTACACTAGCCATAATAGCTCCTTGATAGACCAACAACACAATGATACGAGTTATGGTACTTTAAGAACCTCCTCCACCCAGAGTTGTTTTAGTATCTGCAAACACAGACAGTTGCTTCAGAAAATATTGTTCTTGTGATATTGTATCTGGAGAACAAGCACCGGCAGTTTGTGTTCTACCAGAGGAACAAGGAATCCTGGGCTACTCAGACAAACACGCAGATATCTCAGTCAATATGGCCACACTGCGTGATTCACTGTCAGATTGGAGATATAACTTTCTTATGCTAACAGTCAATAATTACGACCAACCAATAGAACATTCAATTTCTCTTTCCATGATGTAATTCATATATTTTCACTAAAACTGCAATGTTACTATACAATTTGAAATATTTACTCTAATTTCATCCAGTTGATGATTCAATCAGTATATTTTGCAGCAATAAATTTACCAAGAAAAATAAATCCTATTTATCTTGCATATGTTTTTACAATTAGTATTTAATTTATGGCACATATCACAAAACAATTACATGTAGCACCTCAACCTGACAAAACACAGCTGATTTGTTTACAGGAATGATGTATCTCTATCTGTAGTCAATGACAGGCCGACAAACCACGCAAACAGATTACCACGGAGATGTTTGTTTTACCTGACAGATTGCTTTATTGTGAGACTATTAGCCAGCCAGAGCAGATAACACACTGACAGCATACAGTGTTGCTTTTCCGACACAGTCGGTGTTATGTGACAGCTATGTATGTTATTTGATAATTAATCGGGATTCAACAATATCAATGTTTCCTATATTAACTTTCCTATTCAGTAATGACAGAAGTGAACTAGTGGGCTCAGTCTCTTCGATTCAGTGCTTCACAGTATATCTGTTGCAGTGCAGTGGTATGGTTTGGGTGGGAAGAAAACCTGCAATTAGGATCAGGCAGCTTACAGTACTGAATCCTATACCTTCTAATCAGCCTGGGGCCATATCCTGAAGCTATTGTAGCAGTCCTCCGCGAAGGCTTTATAACATATTTACATCTACAATAGCTTCATGAGCAGGTGCCCAGATCTATGCTCAATACATCCCATACTGACGCAAAGATAAATTATATTAACCTTGACTTTCGCTACAACTCAAATGGTTTTTTTTGGCTGTGTATTATTTTAATTCTATTTAAATTTTAGGAATTTTTTTTTTGGGGGGGGGGGGGAGTTGTTCATCAAGTATTGAAGACACTGGCAACACTAATTAGGGGTGGGTGGGTGTTCATTAAGTATTGCAGACACTGATATCACTGATTGTATTTGTTTTGTGTTGGAATGTAAAGCAACTATTGCATGAATGTGCTGGATGGCACACAGTTTATTGGTCGTCTCCACGAGAACATTATGTGGGAACACTAAGCCCTTATCGATCATGATAACTCCAGTAATTATTCACTTCTGCAAGCTGGTGCACCAAAATACAAACTATTTATCATGGCAGCTGTTGCTCAGATACATCACCATTTAATGAGGTCTTTATGACTGATAAAGTGAAATTCAGCGAGTAAAAACAAGCTGATTTTCAATTAGACTTGCATACAGTGATAATAGCCTCTGTGTTCAGCCATGTTATAGCGTGGTCTGTATATGGAAACTACAGATAACAGCTGTCAATGGTACTAGATCGAGTTACTTCACATTTATCCAGCTACGAGATCATTATTCTCCCAGAGAATTGTGATGGTTGATTCCGAGAATTGTGATGGTTGATTCCTAGTAGCCCACTTGCCACATGTACCAGATTCAATAAATCCATTTATATTTTCAATTCCTATTTGCAAAAAGCGATCCAATACAATTAATTATTTAGGTATTAATCAAATACATACAAAAAGGAAAAGTTTATTAAGACTTTGTGAATTATTTCTTGTCTCCAGGTCAATTACTGGACAGTGATAGAAAGGGCAGCAGTCATTAGTTAGAGGTAAACATTCCAATCTACAATTCATAGCAGATAAAAAGCAGGAGAAATTATACAAACATTGAAAAGAAATCATTGAAATTGTGATTGGAAATTCCCTAATCTACAACATGTAAGAATGAGGTGGCTAATCTATTACTCCAGCGCCGGAAGAAACTTGTCTGAATTCAGCATCAGGAGAATAGGCCACTGCTTCCATTAAGAAAATCATCAAAAATCCATTAGGTGAATCTCTGTCCACGTTCTCTGTGATGTTCAGCAGCCATTTTAATTAAATCAGAACATTGCCATGTGCAGAGGCCACCTTTGTTTGACAAAGATTAATACTCAGTAAAACAAGGCATTTGTTGGAAATTTCTTGATCAAAGATTGATACTTCGTCTAACATGGCATACTGTTGCCATTGCACCATGATATATTACAACATATAATTATAATAGTAATAATGTGCACATATATAATATGCCAAATCCTCAGTCGACAGCATGTTCATTATTACATTATTATTACATTATTACATTATTACATTGTTACATGGTATTCTACAATAAATGCAACTGAAGAAAATGTATGATATAATGCCGTTTTGGACAGAAAAGTTTCACATAATATAATGCCAGAATATTAATTAAATATTAATATTAGATTAAATTTACAGTTATAATATTATACAAGTTTAATGTCTGGGATGGCCAACTAAAACAGTGGTATAGGATGTCAAAGACTTGAAGCAGTGTATTTTGTACAGGGAAAAATGTTTTTCATCTTCAAAATAGCAAATTGTTTAATCGCTACATATCCTCCAATCCCAAAATTTGGATATTTATATTTCCTGTAACTTTCTAATTTTATTCTGACTTTAGTCATAATTTCCAATTTCAAGGTTAATTTTCATATTTTCTAAATTAATTTTGAATTTTAAATTATATCTACAAATTGATGTTATGCATTCTTTGCTCCCCCCAAAAATGAAAATGTTTTCAACTATATAGCACCATTTTTCAACACTGCATGTACAGATAATGTACAGATAATGTACAGTTCATGTGCTCACTCTAACTTCAATATAATGGAAAACACTGGTGTTTTCTATGGTCCCCAGTCGGCCAATGCCATCTAATGCAGGTGTAAACCTTACCATACCACCAGCACGTGTCACTCGTACCAACAGCATGTGTCACTGTGTCACTCATACCACCAGCATGTGTCACTCGCACACATTGTCACACATCCACCATTGGGTCAAACTTACCTGAAAAAAACCAAGAAAGTACATTAATATTTCATTCAATAATCAGAACAATCAGCTCTAAACATCTTAAGAAACCATATTTATAGGTAACATAAAGCTGTAATATAATGCTGTTTACTGCCTTTATGATGTAACAAGGTAACATGTTATCTGGCATTTATATCTATGTTGGAAATTAGATCTCAATTAACATGAGGATCCTAATAATTAACTACAAACAACAAAACAACAAAATTATTATAATATTTCTCCATAAATTCCAATTTAAACTGAATTTCTGAAAAGTACAATGATTACTTAATGGATTTACACATGTATTAAGATAGGATTTTGGTTAATAACAACATCCTGTGTGATGTACTCCAGTCAGGCATCATCATAGGAAGCCCAGCCAGGACCAGGAAAACCAATATCTGAAGCATCTAGTCCATCTTGATGCGAGTCAATGCTGGGTTAATTTTATGGCCTATCCGAGACATCAACACGTTTGATTAAAGCCGGCAGACATTGCTTGCCCACTTGCAATAATGACAAAACAATCTCCCGTAGTGCTGATGCAGCAGTACAGTGGCATGCAATGGTGCTAATGGCAGCAGCAGCAGCAGCAGCAGTGGTGGCACCGCGAGATTTACGAGGGGATGATTCGCCAGTGGGGACAACAGGCAGATAACCAGTTTAAGCCAGAGCCACGGGGATGCGTATCCACCACCGATAGAAATGCTTGTATGATCACAGCTAACATGGCTTACAGACAGATATTTTCAGAATCAATTTGATGTAGTGACACTTGCACGACATGCCAGCTTTGAGAATCGCCCCACGGTCCTTTCTGGCATGCGAACATAAGACGCGATAGACAGAAATCGACTAGCTGATAGACAATTCTGTGAATGGAATTGTCTAGTTTACCACCATCTCTGACTGTGGACATCCTGTGTCTAGGAAGTTCTTCCACCTCCCACCCAGCACAAACTACTTCCACCAAACACAACGCATTCCATGAACCGCGTGAACCACATATTTCAATGCAACATCCAACATACAACGACCAAAATAAGTGCATCTAACAGATGGTATTAAAGGGACATGGAATCAAGGTCCTACATATCATATTGGGGTAATTATACTGTTACTGACGTTAATTGACAGCAGAATGTGCATATGTCCATGAATCGGACACACAGGTCACGAAAGTAAAGGCAGCACACGTAATCATTTACAGAAATTGTACAGAACTTGGACTTGATTCGCCCATAAAGTGCATGCTGCCCATTTCCCAGTGTTAGTCACATGGACGGAGTCACAGAGCATTATTGCATCAGGTACTGAGAGACCTTCACTTTATCAGCTTCCTACTTAATCAGAGCAAAGCATGCAGACATTATCAGACTGTCGTCTTTAATCATAAGCTGATGTATCTGCTTTACAGTCTGCACGGACAGCAGGATTGGTATGGAGAATGCTGAAGGATGCAGGAGGATGCTGAAGGATGCTGAAGGATGCAGGACGCTGCTGGAGCGTTCTGGCCCCCCGTTTCACAACGACATCCTAAATTTAGGAGCTACTAACTTTAGGACCCAGTTTATCATCTCGTAAGTTATATGTCGATTTAAGAAGGGATAAGACATGTGACGTCGTCGTGAAACACTTGTTACTAGGCGACAACCTTTAGGACTGGTTTAGGAGCTCCTAAATAGTTAGGAGGCCGTAGAGTGAAACAGGGGCCTGAAGGATGGCATCTATACCCACCAGACTTCCTCCACAGTCGGCCACCAGACACAGCATGGTCAACTGATGAAGTTTTCAATGCTGGTTCTCCATGCCATGTAGGATAGTGCAATTGTCTTAGTCCTATTATCTTCATAATAACAAGGGCTTCATAGAAATCTGATTTGTTTGTTTTGAAATTGGCTTAATTCTTATTTGATTCTAATTACCTATTACCCAGTAAGATCCAAAGATTTCATTTTCTCAAAGAATAATAAATATAAATAACTTGTTAAAAGCTTATTTTAAAAATAATTAAGATCATGGAAACCTAAATAAAGTTTCTGGTTAAAATGTCTTAAGTTTTCTCATTTGACAATTAACTATAACCCAAATAGATCCAAAGATACAAGAATATGGCCTCTGAAAGGCTTATAAAGAGGAGCAGTGGACTATCCAGCACCTCATTACGGCAGTATGTCAACGAATGTATGGCGATCAACTGGCGCCCCAAAGTTCAAAGTGATGCCAATCTCACAAAGCAGTGCATCCTTGTATCAAGCCTCCTTTGTGGCGGCCGGCAGATGGTGGACTACAGTCAATGTGATCGACGATATATTACCATTAGAGAACAGGCGAGATCAATGCCGGTGATCGATCAGATATTGATCAGGGACAAACACATCTGAGACTCGGCCCACAAGTAAACGGAGGCCGGAAGACAGTGAGAATGAAGGATGCAGTGTGACATAAGACCAGAGTGCTGTCTAGTCATGCAAGCTGACCCTCTTCTACGCTCGGGCGAACGCCAGAGAAAAGATATGTTCTGCTAGCTCGAGATTAAATTGACGAGCATGACTAGGACTCGGTTATTTATCACAGATTCTGCTGGATTCTGCTAATCACTCGTGATGTATGGGGATCGATACACAGAGAGATTCTCGTCTACAACAGACATCAGCTCGATGCAAGAAAGGTAGACCCGAGGATTGGCTTTTGTGTACAGTTGTCACTTGTCAACTGATGAAAATATACAACAGTAATGTTAATAGCTGCTCAACCAGATGAGATTATTAGTTTACCATTGGAGTCTCAGTCACTTTTACACCAATAATGTTAGCAGTCTTAGATGTATCGCATGTCTATGAGCTCAACTTGTTTAAATCTGAGTCACAAGCTCCAGGATTTTCTTCTACAATAATGACACCTTTATCTTTCTATAGAGTGTTTCCATTACAGTCTGTATCCATTTCCGCCAAAGTAACACTTTACTGTGTGCACGACTTTTCCTGTTCCTCAAAGATTATTTGCACCTTTGAACACAAATTCTCAAAATAAAAAGATTCCAAACAGAAAATAAAATGGAAGTTTGAAAGAGATAAGCAATCTTCCTCGCTCATTCCCTATTTAGATTTGAATTGCATCAACTGTACTAGGTTTTCCTTTGAGCTGCAGTAAACGTGGAGACTAAAGTAAGCATGGTGCTGTGACCGGGTGACAAGCTCG
Source organism: Lepetodrilus schrolli (assembly GCA_032361225.1). Lineage (NCBI taxonomy): Eukaryota > Metazoa > Mollusca > Gastropoda > Lepetellida > Lepetodrilidae > Lepetodrilus > Lepetodrilus schrolli. The sequence continues at coordinate 6,562 of JAUTBT010010072.1, forward strand.
TCTTTACCTCACACATCCTCTCGCAATCTCCGTCATTCAATCTCACTCTTTGAACATTGGTTATCAATCAGCATGGGCAACTTTATGCAATCAAATGGACACTTTGAAGAAAGCTGATATGAAAGCAATATTTCCTAAGATTGGAACTGCCGGAATGTTGTTTTAGACAAAAGCTGCGTGCATCCAAGTCAACATTCGACCTAAATACACAAAAACAACCATGCCTAATCAATACATTGGTACAAAATAAATAACGATATTGGAATAAAATATAAGATTATTGACAAACAATAAAAGGATGATTGTGATGGCTCTAGCAAGGATCAACATGTGCTCTGCGCAGACACTGTGAGTAGGAATGCCGTCATTATCACAATCAGTGACAATTCAGCGACTAATTAACCTGCACGACTCCCGACTTGTCCCACTTCCATTGGCTATTTGTCTTGTAGATAATACTGCCGCAGCATTTCCGCACTCCACTGACCGTACTTGTACGCAATAATGAGGAACCAATCAATGAGAAGTATTGGATTTGAGAAGACAAACCCCCACCACCACCACCGCGCCCCCCCCCCCTTCCATCTCCCCCTCTCCTGTTCGCTCCAGCTGCTCATAGCGGGGGATGGCCATTACGAATTATTGCCATAAATTTGTCAGCAGGGAGACGAACAATCAATTGAAAATTTTCTAGCAATAATTGTGTGTTTATAAATATTCATCACCGGGGACACACACAGAACTCATGGACTCGATTGTAAGAAGAGGCCTATTGGTCAGTGATCGTCAGGCATTTCCTGGTTGTCAGGAACTTCAAACAAAGATGGTGGAGGGTTGGGAATGTACAGCTGAACGTAAAACACATTCTACAGCACATGAATCTGCCTCCAGAAACATTCTGTTTATTCTCTTTTGGCCAGCCAGTTGTTGCAGTGTTTGGACAATGCCCCCACGCCATGTGTATTCCCCTTGCTTCATACTAGAAGTATCCTCTGGTGATTTTGTCAATAGGACTGACATGAGCACCCTCTACACTGTCTGGTGATCAAAGCTAGGAAACTAAGGTTCGGAAACTCCAGATCTATGCACACATCATTAGAAGATTATTTCTGAAAGGGCTTCAATATCAAAACACTATCTGATCAAAAAGCAGTCGGCGGACACTATAGCTGGTCTGGGTATTCTGGGATACGACATCATTGGAGATGATAGGATTTCACGCTGCATTATACACATAATGGAAAACATACACAAAGTGTATGCCTAGATGTGACAACTCTTGCATCTATGAAATCAAATTCATAATATTATTTAAAGTAAACAAACGCTGAACGACACCCTTTAAGCTAAACTTCCTTTGGAAATATTTTTAATATTTTAGAGAATAAATATTAACATTTAAGTGGATGGTTTATCGAAGAATTTCCACTTGGTGATCTGATCAATGAAAATCTGATTTACAGATGCAGCATGTGGTCAAGCTGTCACACATCAATCAGCTTTAACACTACACCTCTTCACTGAGTTCCAGGCTGGTGTACCTGCTCTATTAGTATCCAGCAATGCAACCTACAATGTCCTTAGCCATTTGTAACTTGATGTACATCACAGTATATATTTGGTTATGGCCATCTTTCTAAGACGTGTTTGTGAAACTCGGCCCGCTATTATAAACACGCCAAGTATTCTCCTAACCATTAATCTTCAATCTGTTGACATAATCCAGAACACATGCCTTCAATATATACAGATCTATAAGCAGACACATGTTCCCATGTCTACACGGTATTAGTATACAGTCACACCTGCTACTAGGATACGGGATATGGAGATGTGGCTGTCTGGCTGCTGGTGAGCCATATCAGAAATATGGCTGCTGGAAGGACATCGTATCATGTCTAGGAAGTGATACAGATACAAAATGTTTCATAAATTATGATGGTTGTGTGCCATCTTACCTCCTGGAAATGTCACTCACTCAATATTCATGTAACTTGAAAATGAATAGACAGTTAAGACAAATATAATGTTGGTTCATATTTCAAACGGAGTTACTCCATATCCTTGGTGATCATTTCAGTTTTACAAAATTCTCAAAATGGATATGTCAGATCCATGTAACAAACAAGTGATACAACAAATGTCAATCAACGACATTGTCTCCCAGCTTTGTCACACTAGACTATTGTTATTCTGTAGCCCTGTAGCCCCATACCACCCACCACCATCACCGCTCCCCACCAGACAAGCTCAGGAAGTTGTCCATATGCTGTTAGTGTTGTCATGTTGTCAAGAAGTTGTCCATATGCTGTTAGTGTTGTCATGTTGTCAGGAAGTTGTCCATATGCTGTTAGTGTTGTCATGTTGTCAGGAAGTTGTCAATATGCTGTTAGTGTTGTCATGAGTCGAGGCCAGTGCACTCAGACTACACTAGTTCAGGCTCTGACATGTGAATGTATGTATGTATACCTGGATCTGTAGTATCTGTACAGCAATGTGGTGTATTGACAAATACATCAATGTTCATCAGAATACTGTGTGTGATGGCTTTAAGTGACTGTTCCTGGCTTTTTGATTGGCTGTGGACACTAATGTAATTAAAGGGCAGTTTGCAATAGTTTTAATGTTAAAAACAACATGTAAATGTAAATAAATATAGACTAATGCAGGTTTCGATTTTTAAATTATTACTTTATAAAAAATAGTCATTACTTTGTTGAATCTTTAGTTAATGTAACTGACACATTTCATAAACAATGAATGCAATATTAATATTCTGGTATCCTGACAACACTAAATTTCATATTTCATATGACTAAATTTCATAAACTTGACATTGGTTACACATTTTATACATAAATTTTATTTGGCTTAGAAACATACCGATAATAACTAATGAGGTGACTTAGGAAATTCAATGGTAAAACCTGACCAAACAAATCCAACTACCATTATACAAGTAGAAGTCAACTGATATGATTTGGATGAGCAGTCAGCAGCTGTTGACATTCATTTGTGACTGTGACCTCCCAGATATCAATATCAATCTAATACCATTCTCCCACCACCATCCATCTTCCTCTGACTTGCCAACACGTGTCCTTTAACAGTTAGTCCATCAGGGTCTGCTACCGGCAACATTTTCATTTCAGAATAGCTCCTTTTTTTCCTATTACAACAAATATTCTATTCTTCCGCCGACAGCGTTCCGACTTGATAATGAGGATGACTTCCCAGCTGACACCGGGGACATTGGTTGGGGATTTGCTGTCCATCTTCTGCGGGATTGTCCGAGGCATTGTCCGATGATGCGACTCATCTGGTGCCGAGATGCCAGAATAAAGCAAACACATCTCTGACAGATTGGAATCTGTGAGTAAACATCCCCGCCTGTCCCAGCGACCCACATTCCTGCACGGGACCGATTGTCTGGACAGATGATGTTAGTCCACTGGACAGAACATGGAGCTGCATGTAATGGAAAGTGTTGTCACTCTGGACTTTATGGTCATCATGGCTAATTAGACAACGATGATGTCACCAGTTTATATTAACCAATGGCAGGTCAATCTCATGATACCTAGTTTACGATACCGACATTTGCACACTAAGATAAAAAAAATCTTAATTTATAATTGAAAAAAAGGATTCATTTTGCATGAATGGTTCAGAAGACATTTTAATGCAAAGGAGATTCTGAATGGAAGCTTCTGCAAACGTTAACAAATTGGATTCAATGACGCAAGGATAAACAGCACACAATGACTGGTTTAACAAATTTAGAAACAATCTTTCAACAAGTTCAAAGAATCGATATACTTTTTAAATGGCACTGGCCTGTGGCTCGGAGGGAACTACTCCACAAATAGAATGGCTCATGTGTCATGTCTTTTATTATGTCAGCTGACACATATTCAATTTACAGGAGTGTATGACCTGGAGTTCATCTCCACAGTGCATTAGTCTGTACTCAACAATAGTAAACATATTGCCTTCAAATATACTGGCAATATTCCCTTAGGATAACAACTTGGCTACACCATATAGGTTAGAACACAAACTGTCCAATGAGCCAGACCAAAACCCCTGGAACACAGGATATGGACCCAGTGCAAAGGAACTCACATCTAGGCTTCTACTCCTCATACCTACGTCTTTCCACGTATTTATCTATATGCCATGTAAATGTAATACTAGGTAAATCTAATACTAGGGATTTTCTGGGAAATACGATTCTTAATTTGGAGATGGCCATCATTGATGACAACTGTAGGCAGGCCATCATAGCAAGGTCAGTTAGGTAATGTGTTTTCTACACAGGAACAGCATCAAGCTCAGCAGACTCCATGTCATCAGTGGCAGACAGAAACTGCCATTTTCCTAGCCAAGATTGGATTATCAACAAATACACTTGTTTGCCTGCGAGCTTGTTAATACAATTTCTACATCCATGCCTTCACTCTCCTACAGGTTAGAGATCACCAGCAGAAAAATATGACACTTAAGTCATCTGGATAATTTGATAAGGATACATAATATGTAATTGCTTTTAATCAAGTTATTTCAAATGTCACAAGTACAATTTATGACATTATTATCAAATTAATCGCAACTGGTTCCATTAAGTTAAAAATGTGTTTTGTCGAGACTGCATGGAAACCCTGCTATAGAAAGCCTTTCCTCTGGAAGGAAGGGGGGGAGGAGAATGATCTTCACTGAGCTTCCTGTGGAAAAAAGGATATCAGGCTGTACATTACTCACACAGGCCTAATTCATTGGCGATGGCAACACAGCTACACGTATTACATTTGTAAAGATCGGGTAATCCGTCTAATTTCACTCGGTCACAAGTATTTGTGTGCTTTGGACGTAGGAGGTAATAGTAAAGTACCTAATAAAATGCAAAGCCACGATAAATACATGCTCAGGGCCCACTCCTACGATCAATTCTTCATTCGGCACAATTAGAGGCCAATGCAATGCATTTTGCTGCCTGGAGAACAAGCAGTTTATAATCCTGGAGATGTCCAAGCGATAGTCTCAAGCTTTGCCCTCCACTTAGGGAAATTACCTTGTACTCAGTTTGTTTGGCCTGGTGTTATGTGCACCTCAAGTCCAACATGAATGCTGGGTAATTTTACAACTCAGTAACAAGGAAATCACAGAAGATGATGGATACATAGAATGTGATGCATTGTAGGCAAACAATCACTAATAGAGAAGCAAGTCGCTAGGAACGCTAGGTCCCCACTTCCTTCTACTGTCATTATCTTCCTCCTACTGTCATTATTTTTCTCCTGTCATCATCATCTTCTTTTCACTGTTATCTGAGAATGGATCTGCTAAATGTAGTATTCTTCATTTTGTCACAATCTTCTACCAATGTTCTACCAATGTAGCACCATAAGCATGCTTTCAATCATGGATTTGGCACAATATAAATGTTCACATTATTATTATTATTATTATTATTATTATTACATTGCACTACCACCTGACCAATCACAGCAATTAGGTGGACCAAGATCTTTCCAGATCTAAACAACAGCAAAGCTACAATAAAACTGGAGACATTTAGAAGAATTACATCAGTTTAAATCTTCTAAAATATTTTACGTATTGAGAATTTATTTATTTAAAACCATTGCCCAAATAGGTTAACTACCATTTGGACATCATTACTTTTAAGGTTAACTACCATTTGGACATCATTACTTTTATGAATGGAAAATCAGAATATGAAATTTCTCTTGCATTCTGATTTGTGATATTACTATGAAATTGACCTTGACCTTTGACTGAAAAGATCACCAGAGTGACCTACAGTACATATCTAACAACTAATAAGGAAATGTTCTCACTGCTACCCTTGACCATTGACCTGATCTAGTCTCACATCAAGAAAATTCCCAAAGGGTACATGGATTGTGGAAAGTGCCCTACAGTTAGCAATGGTTAGCTTCCATCATGGAATCGTACGACTTACTAACTGTATGGTCACTAGAGATTTGATATTCATATCACAACTTCACGGATGAACAAGCAATTATTAATACAAATTGATTAGTGATGTCTTCTGCAATACTTGGAATTCCTATTTTGATCCATTAAACTAGTCTGTACATTGACTCTGAACTTTCAACTCATTGCCACCATGGCTACAATCACCATGGTTACCAACACAGACGGTACACACGTATGCTGTTAACAATAACCATCAACACAATCTATCAGACACCTTTATGGCACAATTTAAGATCTTGATACCGATATATACTTGAAAGTGTTATAACATGGCCTAAAGGCGTGATAAAAGTACTCTTTCCAAATCCATGCTTTTATAGCAAAAGCATGTTCCTGTAAAATCGTGCTGCAGTATTCTTTACATAGTCAACAAAAATCTGATCTAAAAGCCAGTATCAATAGTTGGATAGGAAAATCATTAAATGGAACCCTTCACTGTGCTACCGTGAAATCAGGTAAACGATGGGTCAAGGAATTTATTAAATTGATATTACTGCATGTTTTAGTTGGAAGGCATGATTACATTTCTAACTGGACAATAAACATTGGTGTGCAAGCTTTACGAGTTGTACATCCAGTAACTAACACAAATCAACTGTCTGCTCATTTCTCCAGCATAGCAGATTGGGCGCCAAAATCAGAAGTCATGAAGCAAGGAGATTCGGATCTATTGCCTCTCATCATAAATTGGATTATGTAGCCGTAGTCATAAGTCACATGTCCAGCTCAGTCCTCGGTCCATCCATCAAACCGAGTAATTAAGCCCATCACCAGTGAGCACGAGACGATATCTCAACACAGAGAGAACACTACGAACAAGGAGGTTTTACACATGATTTCTACTTGCATGTAATGAGAAGGCGATGCTATTAGTGGACCCAATGCTGATGAGCCTGTCCCCTTATCTCTCTGACACCCAGCTGAAGTGAAGTGGAGCTCATAAGATAGCTGGTGGTGGGATGGATTGCTATAAATTAATTAACTTCATCAAAGCTAATTCAAGCCTAAGCGTGTAATGATTATGACTTCATCAAGAATTAATTAAATTGACCATGCAAAGAAGGGACATGATCTTTAATAGATACGATTGGTTATGGATATAAATAGCCACCAATCACAGAAAGTACACGCTCTTGTTTAGGATAAAACAACAACAACAATAATAATAATAATAACAATAATGTACTATTGAGTTGTGTATACAAAACAGTGTCATGATTAGTTAAAAGCAGCAGTGAACAGGCGGGTCTTACACAGGGCTTTAAAAGTACAGTTTCTAGGTTGATCATAGATGGAGTGGTAGGTTATTTCATAAGTATGGACAAAGGCAATTTGAATGAATGAAAGTTATAGACTAGCAATTAGGGGTATAACGATAGGTCGAACTATAAATAGATCATGATTGTGAGTGGTCCACCGGTCTGCCGAAATCAACGAAGTTGGAAGGCGACCGGAAAAACATTCAACTAAAGAAGAAGAAGAAGAAGAGTGGTCCGGTAACAATACATCAATAGTAACTTGAACTATCGATTATTTCCATCGATAGTACCTAAACTATCGATAGTTACGATAGTGTATTATTTTTAAATACTAAGACCAAAATAGTTGAAAATCCTTGAGCATTTCAACAATATATTAATCCATTTCATCTGCTAAAGTGAAGTTGAAAATCCTTGAGCATTTCAACAATATATTAATCCATTTCATCTAAAGTGAAGTTTGATTGCGCGTGAAAGGTCGTATGATTTTGTCTTACATTTGATTTATTTCGGACACTGTCATTACAAAAATACCAGTTATATGTACATTACCCACTGATTACAGACGTGTAACAAATAGTGTTTTCAACTATCGCAATAATATTGCAATAGTAGAATTGGCCTCAATAGTCGCCCCTATTAGCAACCTATGTACATACTCGATATGCCTCTAAATGCACTCACATATTAATATTGGTTGAAATCTTCACATATATACACATCAATACTTTTTACTTAAATTTCAGATTAAATGTGTTCCAAATCATGTCATTTCATTTTAATTGAATATCGTTACTCAAACATTTTATATCAAAATTTTAACATAAGGAATACTTTCACATGTCCTGTACTATGATAGAAAGGTTAGGAGTAACAATGCACTACTGTTGAAGGATGCAGACATGTCTACACAGCCACTTAAAGTCTACACAGCCAATTAAAGCCAACAAGTTGTGGGCCGGCATCTGCACAATGTAACACATACCTCCAGGAACCATGTTACAGTCAGCACTTTATCGGAAGTCGATACCCAGGTATTCGAAAGATACCCAGGTATCCAATATGGCGCCTGGCACCAGAGTTAGAACAGATGACCTAAGATATACTGCCAGTGTGCCAGTGTAATTAGTTCTATTAAATAGAGATCCCTTGTCAGGGCAACCTCTCCAACACTGGATGACATATCACCCCTCGCCAGGAAACACTGGCCAAATGAGTGTAATTAGGACGAACCCATTATGGGAAGGACTGAACACAGAACGCATTAGATTGCATAATGAATGTGAGAAAATATCAATAATAGAATGAATTATAATGGCATCCTGACATTCATGAAAAAAACAGGTTTTCCAAATTGATTTGGTCAATATTGACAGAAATTTTAGCTCAGAACATTTGTAGCTACAATTGATTGGAAGTCATATTATAGGGACCTGCTACAAGTGTAGGTCCATAGCATGAAATGCTTTTATTGCTACAATACTTGAGAATCTGGTTAGCAACAATTACTTTTGATCATCCTGGAAATGCATTTTCCCCAAAGAAAAAGTATTAGAATACAAACAGTTTATTGTGGGGGAAGAAAAATCAAAAAAAACGAAAATGAAATTTTACTGAAAAACAGGATGAAATCAAATATTTCATCATAATGTATAAACAGCAGAACGATATCAGTTAAAGAGGTTGGACACCAGAGACCAGACATTAAACACATCACATCACTCTGGCACAGTTGTAATGATATAGAAACAATTCAGTTGACAATCTAACAGACTGAAACAACCCAGTAAATTGAGAGGCAATGGTATTTTGTACAGCAGCTTTATCTATGGCCACATCAAAGGACCTCACAAATGACCTCTGAGCATATAGCTGTAATAGACGTCCCCATTGCAACAAAATTGCTATAAATGTACATATGAGACTCAACAAAGCGAAATGAACAGCCTCTCGAGGACGAGTACTGATTATAGCTGTCGTCAGGATAATGCATGACATCCAACAGCCACAAGTCAAGAGTGCTCATGTCTTTAGTTCAATGAATTCTGACTCAGTCAGACCTCTGGAAATGTGTTCTTACTCAGTCAGACCTTGGGAACATTGTTCTGACAGTCAGACCTAGCCAATGTCTTCTGGCTCAGTCAGACATCTGGTAATGTACTCTGGTTCAGTCAGATCTTGGACATTATATTCAGACTCAGACCTTGGGAACTGTGTTCACAGTCGGTCAGACTTAGGCTAATGTGTTCTGGCTCAGTCAGACCGTGGACAAATATTCTGAGTCAGTCAGACATCTGTTTTCTGGCTTAGTCAGCTTTCAGGCAATGTGTTCTGGCTTAGTCAGACTTTAACCAATGTGTTCTGGGTTAAGTCAGCCTTCAGGCAATGTCTTCTGGCTTGGTCAGACTTTAGTCAATGTGTTCTGGCTTAGTCAGACTATAGCCAATGTGTTCTGGGTTAAGTCAGCCTTCAGGCAATGCATGTATAGCTTTGTGTACACTGATGGGGCTACAGTGATACAACGCTCTGTGGATTGTGTCACAGAAATTAACATGGGCCGTACAGATGTATTGTAACTGTGTGAATGTAGTCTAGATATACATCTCTGTAGTGTAGCATAGACAACACATGTTGTTCTTACTTCTCAATTTCAGCATAATGTTAAAAAAAATCACAGTTTATCAGTTTTCTGGGAGGGTAAATTGAGGCAAGCTGTGCGACACCAATACCAGATAATGTCTTGCGACTGGAATAGTGTTCTGTCGTTGATCCAGAAAAAACAGTCCAAATTTGTGTTTCTTCTTTCCCTAGAATCTGGTGCCCATCACACTATTGGCATGGGTGGATACATGTGGTATAGATGTCAGAGGACTACCCTCAGAAAGGTGATGCTGACATAACCTTTCAGCAGGCCCAGGGATAACACATAGAACATGCCTCTTGCAAGTCCACAGCTAGCTCTGCTTTCAGTTTCTCAATGGTTTCAGTCTTATTCTCAGATTGGTTTCAGTCTTATTCTCAGATAGATGTTCTGATACTGCTATGACATAAAACTAATAGCTGGCTTCATGTTCAATTAAAAAGAAAGGAAATCATTAACTGCTGTAATATACAAGACAGATTTACATTTTGAAATTGAAATGAGAAACGTGCTATAGAAAACTGACAACATGTTGCCAGTTATGCTAAAAACTATGAAGCACTGTGTACGATGAAAACCATGTACTATCATACACCACTATGTCAACCTGACAGCTGTGTACTATCATACACTATCATTACATCATGACAATCCTGTACTACACACAATACACCACCATGTCAACCTGAAAACCAATACTTTAACAGTATATCAATGGCTATCATTGATTCATCAATGGATAGCACCATACAGCTCAGCATTGCAACATTAACACTGACATAGGGGAGGCTGGAAGCCACTCAACAAGTACCATAAACCTCTACCATCCTACATTAGCTGTGAGATAGGGAGACCTGGAGCAGACTCCACTGGCACCATACAGAACTGCACTGCTACATTAACACTGAGTTAGTGAGGCTGGAGACCATCGCATTGCTACACTCAAAGCTGATCAATAGGATTCCGATATCCTTGCACGACCCAAGGGGCAGGTCCTCCATCGTTCCGCTATATACAACCAATCAGGGCAATCTGAAAATAAGCCCAATATTTACTCTGTTCAATTTATTGTGAAATAATAATGACAAGCGCATGGAAGCCAATGATATTGGTAAACCCACTTCAGCAGCCAGTGTGGTGCAGCCAGTGTGGTGCAGACAATGTGGTGCAGCCAATATGGTGCAGACAATGTGAGGGCACTACTTAGGCCAGGAGTACATAAGGGACTTCTAGGCGATACATGGGGATCTCTCCAAATCTGAAATGTTTGTCAGCAAACATGACCAGAATATCAGAAAGGGATTGTGTGATGTGGCTCCCTGGCTAGGACATAATGGAATGGAGTGGAGGAATGACTGGAGGGAGCTGCGTATTTACTGGAGAAAACATGACGACCAAACATGAAGACCATCAGAAAAAACTAGATTAATAAAGTTTCGATGAGATACACATACCAGTCAATTGCAATATGTCGGTGTTCAGAATTATCGAGCACTCCACCTTTGAACAGGACAGTTTGTTTTTTTAGATTTGCTCATTTCCCATTGCTAATTGAAAACTTAAGTTTTTGAATGACATTTTCATTTGTGAAAGTCTAGTAAACATCACCAAGATTGAGTTGATAGCTATTGATTTCATCTGGCATTTATCCAGAATCTAAGGTACCAATACAATAATGGTTAATGTTGGTCTAAATGTCCATCTACATTAGCATAGACCATCACTTCATAATCACAGACAATATTAATCTACTAATCCATTTCCCCCGTCAGGTCTGGGAAGAGATAGGTCTCATTGCGTGTGGGTGCATTGATGTCTGCTGCCTGGATCAGTGATGAACTCCCTCATCTCACACTCTCTGATCCACCCCACCCCCAGGTATTCCTGTCCATGTATACTCCCCGCCATCCCCCCCACCCCCCTCCCTCCACATCGGCAGAATGGCTAGGAGTAGCCACACCAGGCCAGGAAACACAATAGTAAAATCAATGTAAACAAATCAATCTCTGGCTGAACGTTTATAGAGAGACAGCTGCAATCCTGTACAAATGTGGGTCAATTTCCTCCCTCCTCCCATCGTAATGTTCCTAATTGTGTTTGTGATTCTATCCCTACATCCACAACTCATTAATGCTTCATTAACGAGGCAGGGGTTCTCCTGACATTACATGCATCCAGCTCCACAAAGATTTAATTGAAATGGATTCATGACAAACAATGATGTGATTGTATACAACATAGGAAAAGGTCAGAGCTGGTATGAACTTCCATTTTTATTTGTGAGAAACCTGAAATGCCAGCAGATAGCTGAACATGACATACAACAGCTTCAGCTGTCAGTTCTAATAACCTGTCACCATCATCCTATTGCCGTGACGATCATCCTATTGCCGTGACCAGTAAACATCCACCATTACTGCCCAATCATTTACACTGCTAAACAGATTGTTAAATGGTAAAATGGTAAACTGTTATCATTTGACATTCGGATAGCTCTGTTTCATAATATCTTCAATGAAATGACATAGTAAATTTATCATGATTATTTATCAATGATGATCATATTAAGACACAAGTGGTTATGTGCAGGTTAAACTAAAGCGATACTCAATACACTTTGTGGATCAGACACTATATATAGACACTGTCACTTCCTGTACGGGTTGGAAACAAAGATGCAACTGTAGTGGGACCCATGGAGGACTTGGTGAATCACGTGGGAAGTGTCCATCGATTTTACTGCTGCCAGCTTCAGGTTACAACATATAATAGGGTGGAATTAACGCTTCCTGAGAGAGACCCGATCGAAACGATAATCAATGATACGTATTCTCCCCCACTTTCTAATGGCTATACCAGGTATGTAATACACCCACCGAGTGTGGATCAGGGTCAGTGGTCTTTATAGTATCTGGATAAACGTTCAAACCTAAGCAAGATTCAATGGCAAATGTATAAAAAATATGTATACTATAGAACAACGTTACTTGTGCAGGTGCTTGTATGTATATACATATATCCTTAATGTTGAACGTGCCACAATATTCATTCACCTGTAAGAAATAAACTGATCCTTCAATATTTCCCATGGACACAGCTCCAGTGCAATAATATACACAGTGCATTATCGAGCCCCTAATAAAGGTAATTTTTAGTGTTCTAATGGGATCATGACATATTTGTCTGCTCCCTAGGGTCCACGGACATCCTTGACAAGTCTGACAGGTAGGACAACACATGTGGCCCTGATAGCTTGACATAAACACTGATCTCTGTTGTAGCAATATCAACACAAACTCCACATACCAACAACATGGCTGTGTACCGTGTTTTTAAAATCCATATATTCAAGTCTGCAAAACAATAAGTAAAATTTTAATTAATGTCTATTTTTAATGTAAATTTATTCAATGCATTAAACACTTCTGGTACATATTTCTGTACCAAATAAAATTCATATAATATTTTATCAATTCTTAGACCTGACCAGATCATGTGCAACTATACCCAGATCATGCCAAGACCATTATCAAACCATACCCAGACCACTCCGTTAGTATACCTAGATCATTAGACATTGCTCAGACATGTCCGACTGTATACAGACCATTCACAGATCATACTAGACCCTGCCCAGACCATGCTGACTCCACCCAAGTGGTGTACACATAGCTATGATCGCAGGGAATCTCAACGAAAGCAGCAACACAAATTAAAGTCCCACGCCCGGCCCAATATAAAGCCTATTGTCCTAGCAGACTCAATATCCCAAACATGAAGCTACTCCCCACCTGGTTTGGACAGTCCTGGGTAAATAAAGCAGAACAGGCCAACCTCACTGAGAGAAGAGTAACCCTTTGATCTATAGGAATGCTTTCTACGATCATAAATAGACGTAGTGAGTTCAGAGATAGCAGCCAATGTGTAGAAAATAATACACAATAAACAATTTATAGAAAAAAATATTGAAGCAGTCGATTTGGGATAAATAACATGTGGTGAACAATTTTAGAGGGAAAAAAAATATTGAATATAGCTACCATATCTAGTAAAATAGTGAATACCACTTTAATATTGAATCATTGAAATTTAGCAAATCATCTATGGCTACATGTACACATTGCGATCAAAAACAAACCCCAGAAAATAAATGCAGTCGCAGAGATGCACGCAGTTATAATGTCTGCCAACAGCCATCAAAATAATTGTAGTCAATATCGCAGACTGCTGGATGGTTTCATACACATTTATACCAGAACAAATACCAGAACAATACTAGGAGCCCGCTCTCTCGGGCAACTAGCATGCTAGAATACCGGCCAGGCTTCGATTAAGTTTCGATCAGTAACCAGTTCTCAAATGATTAAGATAAAAGCATGTCAATTGTGTGTTTGCCCAGGCTGCTCAATATCTCCACTGGAATTTGGCCACAGACAGGTTCTCCTGGAACACAGCTATCATTCCTCTATCTGGCCATTATACAGAGTCCATATCATTGTTTTCCAAAGCTTCAACTTGTTAGGAACTCTTAATTAATGCCATGGATCTCACTTCAAAAACATCTTTATGAAATAGTATCTGTATCCAGTCTGTAAACATTCTTACAATTATTTCAATACAGAACAATGAGAGTTCGTTCTTACATGGTAATGAATAGAATCGTAATACTAGCCATTGCATTCACAAATGAGATTTCCATAATGAAAGGAAACGGCAATGAAAAGTGCCAATGCTAAGTTACTGTACTATGCGTTAAAAGGTAAATTTAAACATAAAATAAGTAAAACTATACTTTGACATTTATTTGCATCTACAATAGAATATATAATGACAGAAAATTATCAATAAAACTAAATACAAATTACAAAGAAAGAACAGACCACACAAAAATAACTATGTCTTCAAAAACATTGAACAACACACAAGAATTAATACTTATCTTGACATTTACTTAAAATGATCAGATATCAAATCTGTGTGTTCTACAAATAGAAGTAAACTATACTGAACTATACAAGTCTTTCTAACATGGAGATGTTGCACAATATTGATAAGTCTACACTACTACTTTATTGTTAGACATTTTAAAAAAAGGAATATGTTATAATCATATTCTTAAAGAACTGTTTTCTTCCCTCCTCATCTTCCAGACACTTTAATCAAGCTTTTCATTCAGAAGCCACTGAGAAAACCTTGCTTGCTTACATTTCTCTCCCTGATAGAACACAGAGTGCATGACAACATGGCCACTGATGTTCCTTAATCTTTTGATGGAGTTCAATTCAAAGACGGATTGATTTTAAACATGGCCAAAGTCGACTTATCCATGTACCAACTTAATAGTCTCCTTCTGAGTCTGCTTCCAAGATTTCTCATTAGAGTATCAATAGCTCAGTGAGCTCGGCAACTTCCTTTGTGGTGCAGGTAGGTGGACTGTCAATCACGTGTTGGCTGCCACAGGGCACCACAGGATTGGTGGTGCAGTGTCTTCAAGCCACGTGGTTTGTTCCGTGATTGCTATTGACAATATGGTGACAGGAACTATCAGTGTCACATTCACTTCAATCATCAAATGGATAATATTTACATGTCATAAAGAAAGTCTAATTTTAGTTGTCAGTCCGTCATCATATAAAATGTTTACTTTGATTAAAAAGCCAGAGTCTTAAAGGCATAGTTGATCAAATCCAGGAACAAATATTTAACTCCACGGAAAATCAATAAACCTTTTTTAAAAATAACATTTGACTCCATCAGCTATATCAAGAACAAATCCTTTAAGTTCCCATTTAGTATTTTGGTAAAAACATAAACATGAATTAAACTACATAACTACATGGTAACATTAGACATCGTTGTGGCAAAGGTTAGAGTTATGGTTACACTAAGAGTAATGCTGTTTCATGTATGAAAACCCAAGCTTAAAGACATTGCTCTCCTGTCATCTTATGTTAAACTGCAGAGAAACCTACTCAGCCTCTTGACAGAATTGAACCAGACCCATCAGTCTTGTAGTTTGACATCCTTCTTTTTTTTTTTAAATTGGGATTTAGAGCTGCTTTCAAGATTCTTTCACTTATATCATCAGTTTAATGAAAGAGGAAACCCACAACATCCAAAATAGAGAATGTTGCAGTAACTTTCGCAAACATGACGCTGGGCCCCATGGTTCCATAGTCACATTCTACCATTGTGCTGCCACCTGCCTTTGACAACCTGCATTCTGTGCTAAGTATGTATATTAATATCCTCAACACATGAAAAAGATACGACTGCAATGCCATACAACTTTTGTCGAACAAGGTCAATAAACGATAAAATAAACCTAATAAACAATGTTAATTAGTATATTTGTGCCACACGAGTTACTGGTAGTACTGAAGTTCCTCATGGACAGACCAGATAATTGGGATGAAAACAACAGGATGGAGACCAAACAGGACCAGCAAGGGGATGCCTTGCTTCTGTCTAGACAACTCTTGGAGTCCACCATCACAAGTAATTGTACATGACAGCATCAGCTGTCAACACAACCATTGGCAACGCCCTCCTCCAGCAGCTAGCCAATGATTGGTAATGCACTCCTCCAGCAGGTAGCCAATGATTGGTAATGCACTCCCCAGCAGGTAGCCACGGATTGTAGTTGCACATGATACAGGTCACTTCACATTGCATATGGCTACTAAACACAATTACCACGGCTCTGGTTAGAATCAGACTGCCCAGTCCTACATCAAATTGGCCAGATGAATATTGACAACATAATGTTGTTCTCTTATCCAATTTCGCCGCTCAACAGAAAAAAAAGGGGTTATTTGAGTCGTGAACCACCGTGGTAGATGAAGAGACAATGATTACACCCCTAGCACACAATCGCAATTTACCAGCCTTCCCTTTTCTATTAACCGACTTCCACCAGAACCACGGATCCATGTGGTACCTCAATCTGGGAATTGCTGAATTAAATCTGTATTTGCTAATATATTAGATATATTAGCAACTGATTGGGGGGGGAATGCACATATACATTTTCTCTTAAGACCGTCGCGATGCAACTTATGGAAATAAAGACAATTTTGAAACAGAAATGTCATATGACAAAATCTGCCTTATTAAAATTGTTGCTCTATCACAAATCAATTACCATTTCCTGTTTAAAGAGCAATGTGAAATGATGAATGGATTCCTGCCCCATTTGATGGCCATCCTCTTCCATCGATTCCCCTAAAATGTGCCTTTACGTGTGGTAACATCAGTCTCGAGGAAGTACAATAATGCAATCGACAAATCTTTGTCTGGGACTAGAGCTGAATCAGAGCCATGTAGAGACGTTACTTAGAATCTTAACGAACATGTCAAACCTAAAGCCATACGTCTTTTCTACTGTTTGAATTTAACAAATTACAATCCATTGTCATAGATTTACAGTCAATCCCAAAAGCAGTGCTTGAAAAAGATATAAATCATTGTCTTTGGCCAAGAAAAGAACAATATTATTCATTAATTAAATGTTAAAACAATTGGGGCCAAAAGGAGGGTATCACTTATTTAGATGCCTACTACTGTGGAACCATAGCTTACTAATGAACAACCATAGCTTACTAATGAACAACCATAGCTTACTAATGAACAAGGATAAGTAGGATGTGAAAATAAGTTGGTGGTAGTAGCTCTTAAACTGACCTGAACATTAGAAACAACTGATCTGAACATTAGAAACAACTGATCTGAACACATTAGAAACAACTGATCTGAACATTAGAAACAACTGATCTGAACATTAGAAACAACTGATCTGAACATTAGAAACAACTGAACATTATAAACAACTGATCTGAACATTAGAAACAACTGAGCTGAACATTAGAAACAACTGAGCTGAACATTAGAAACAACTGATCTGAACATTAGAAACAACTGAGCTGAACATTAGAAACAACTGATCTGAACATTAGAAACAACTGATCTGAACATTAGAAACAACTGATCTGAACATTAGAAAC
>JAUTBT010010083.1:0-24485 GCA_032361225.1 Lepetodrilus schrolli
CACAATGGTAGAACAATCAAATAAACAATCAAATAAACCAAGAATTGTGTCAAACGATATCTACTGCTGTAGATATCGCTTGTTATTTGAAAGCGATATCTACTGCGAAAAGACAGTATCTTATCTTATCTTTTTATTACGGTGATATTTTGTAATAACTGCGAGGTTTGGAACAAAACAAGGAATAATAAATCTTCAAATAAAATGTAACAAATCCTTCTGAAGATATGTAATGCATTGATGATTTAAACCTTTCCATGGATATTCGTATTTATATATAACGAGCAATCAGCGTTGATTAGTGGATAACCTTGAATGCGATGTGAAACTTTACTTTATGCAAATTCGATTAGACCTCGAGATACGCTCAATTTGCAATCTACTGATTATAAAGAGAAACAATTAGTGTACGTTAATCCGTACGCTCTGAGATTTCAGATGTCATTCTTCCGTTAATGTAACGTTAATGTTCGTAACAGGATAGTTCGTGTTCGTTAATCAAGTTTTAAATCCAATAGGCGATTGTATAATGTAATTATACCACAAACATAACAACATATCGACAGTCAATAATGTATCAATTCGCCAATAGGCAAAATACTACAGGCCATACATTTAAAATTTTAATGCTTTATTTTTTTTTTTACTGTACTAGTAGTTCAGCATACCGTAAATCCTTGAACAGAAGCCTGATGATTACACGAGTGCATTGCACACAAGGCGTATTCATTTATTTATTTCTGACTGCATCAGTTTACTATTGTGACGTCAGTTTGCTTCATGCTTGTCTATGGGGCGAATATATAGTGAAGTTTTCTTTGATTTTTTGTTAATGGTATTCACAAGTTAAATACCGTTCATATAAATGGTAAAAGCCGAAGGACAAACACTTGCTGCTAAATGTTGTTTAACTAACTTGAAACCTGCCTTGAATAGAAGCCTCCCTTGAATAGAGAGGGTCTGAGAGTGTCGCGAAATGAATAGAAGCCCGGGCTTCTATTCAAAGATTTACGGTAGTTGTCATTTCGGTTAGAAATATTTCTCCATTCTTGGAATTTACAGGAATAAATCCGCCGGCCATCTGCAGCGGATAATTTAATGCATAGTAAAAAGTACGGCGTTTACGTCGTTTCGACTAAAGAAATTGTAATACAATTTTCTGCCTTTTACGACACTGATTCAATTTATATCACGTTGTGTAGAATCTTTTTTTTATATATGGGAAGTAGCATTCCCATTTCCAAACACTTAAAGTTTAATTATCATCAACTTATCAGGTCGATATACTGTATTCTTAACTCTTTATTTTATCATAACTTGATAATTTGTTTTGGAACGTTAAAGTAGTGCGACTGAATTGAACTGAATTGAATTGGACTGAACCTATTGGTTGAATTGCTGCAATGCACATAATTATTACAACAATATGAAGATATATCCGTATCATTTATAATCTGACAACATTACCCCTTTTCTTAGCAGACTAGCTTTAACATTTCTTAGTGTTTAACAATTCACGGAATTTATGACAGACAGAAAGTCAGATAGACAAATAGACAGACATATATATTGAAAACTTTATTGTTACAAGTCATTACGATGGCATCTGACCTATATACATGTGAGTACATTTAGACAATTAAATAATATATAGATAGTATTATATATTAATTTCGCTAAATGATTGACATCTAGAAATACAATGAAAATAATCACATAAATCATGCCAGTTATACAGACTGTTGTTGCTGTGAAAGATTCTGTGCCTAGTGTTCCTACCGTTAGTAACTCGTTCTGAACAAACGAATAATGCGCCCTACATTTGGTGGTAGCATATCATGCGCAATAGCGAGGTCGTATTCGTAATGTAATCTTTCTTTTAACATAGAGAAGACTTTCCCCTTGTTAGACAAATATTAATCGAAAGACCATTATTGAATATTCTGACGAAAGGTTATCATGATCCACTAATTATATCTGTGTCATAATACACCGAACAAGAGCGGGATGCAACACAATGTATCTTACAGCATGCCAGAATGACGCGTTCTGATTGAATAATGAAGAATTAGTATTGCTTGTATTCTACATTTAACATTGACGTCTTGAAATTGACATGGTTATGTATCTTACCGAACACAACAATGACGCATGGTGATTGGATAATGGAGTATTGGTAGTCCTTGTATTACCATTCTATATTTGACATTGACGTCTTGAAATTGACAAGGTTATGCATAAATATTAACGGCTCTGACGTGAACAGATGCTAGCGGTTCTCAACACTTGTAGTAAGTTCTTCAATGTCAATGATCAATACACAAATAAAAGATTGAAAAGCATTGTTCACAGGAATGCAAATGGCACAGATTGAAAATTCACTTTATATAATAAATACATTTCCAATATTTCTAGAGCGCCGAGTTCCAACTAGAGTGCGGACAGGCGCTGTTATACAATGAGTCTCTCCACATGAAAGTAAGTTTATCTTTAGTCTTTGTCGGAATAATTATTATTTCCGGCTCACTAATCTAAATTTGTGTCTTGTGAATCATGTAAAAACAGATATGTCCCCATTTTCTCATTATGAGTTATCACCGCACAGGTTTCTATAAGGAAATAATTCTCCCAGACATATTTGCTTTACAGTGTGGAGAAACCTGTCAATCACTTCCACAGTCATCAGCAGTGTAGCTCCTGAATAATATTCTGTCATTGTCTGTAATCAAGCTGAGTAATTGATTAGACAAGACCCAGTCATTGAAGCTGGTCAAGGTCCGATGTATCACACTTATGATATGAAGGCATATTACATTTGCTATCTATGACACGGTTACCATCATGAATACTGACTACGATAGTATAGTAAAACTAGAGTTTCCACATTGCGCATTGCACTGTGTTGGATATGACGCAGTATTGTAGTGTAATTATCAAATTGCCAGATTAACGTATGATAGTGAGAGTGTAGACCCAGATTCCGCTGATTCCGCTCAGATTCCGCGCATGTCTGGCTTTCCGCTCGGATTTGCTTTAAATACTGACAGGAAATAGGTTATCTATCTCTAGTACATATAGATCACATTCAAAATAAAAGCAAAGCGACGCAGGAACTTGCCAAATCTTTCAGTGTCAAAGTTCATTAAGTGCCTACATGTACCAGTGTACGAAACGGCGTAATCGTTGAGACTACATCAGTGTTAAAGTTGGAAGTAATGTTACGTTAAAGTTACATGTACACTGTATCGTACAGGAGAGCACATCGCTAATGCTACATGCAGCCTACACCGTATCGCATAGGCGAGCACTGAAGGACCTGTTATTAACTCGTGTTAAGGGTTCGGGTTAGCAACGAATGTACAGTTGGCCGCGACATTACGAAACACTTTTGTGTACGATTTCATGCTCAACTCAAGGTTTTGTACACAAATCCCCATATAAAATTTAAGTGAGTATGAACTCTTACTAAAAACATTTCACAATTTCGGGTAATGTTTACGTGAACGATATCATCCTGATGTGTACTTGTTTACTCCTAGCTGAATTTCGTGAAGACCAGCTTTCAGAGATCAGGCCGCGAGATTACGAAACATTTAGAGTACGATTTCATGATCAAGCTCAAATTTTCTATCAGGATTTGTGACTTGAGCATGGTATCGCACTACTGATACGTTTGCTTAAATTGGAGCTAGTTGAATACAACACGTGTTTAGACAAATCAACTGACAGGAAATCTAGTTTTAGGTAAAAGGTCGTTTGACCATTTAATAGGTCAACCATCTGTGATTGTATATGTTTAATATCAAATAATAGTTGTATGTTCTTTGAAATTGTTAAATCCAGCAATGCATACTGGTTAAATACTAACATGAATATATTGATTCACTTTTGGTCAACATATGTTATATGTATTATATTCATGGTCACAGTATATATTCAATTAAGCCATTGTCCGCTATGCTATTCCAAACATGCCGATTCCTTTGGCGATATCAATGACTGTTAGAATGAATCTTAACGAATCTCGACCACCAAATGGTGACTACAAATTGAAGATTACAAGAACAACCCTGTCGATCTAGCAAATGGACATTGTCCACTGTGGTGTTTGCAAGGCGTGTATACGTTCCGTTGTCTCCGCTCAGATAGAGTTGGTATTTATTATTATTGTATATAATATGAATGGTGTTTTGTTCGAAATTAAGTGAATTCCGTGTAGTTCACAGTTCAATCTAAATGTATATCAACAGACTATCAACTAATGAGGGGTTGTTAGCTCACTGCCCGGTCCACTTCAACCTTGTGAGATGTGAGTTTTGTCTGTGCTGTCTTCCACTGCAGTTTGCCAACTTCTTCACTGATTTTATCTATTTATATGAATAATGAAGCCTTTCTGTACCCGTGGATATACGACTAGTGCAGACTAAAATGATAGCATAACATACCAGATTAACCTTATTTACATGATATATCATAAGGGAAACAACCATAGTGCCGCCATAGGAAAGCATTTACATTTTCAAATATATTTATTTTGTTTTATTAAAGAGCGCTGTGTATTCTTCGGACTTGTACGTATCTCTGTGTTGTGCAAAAGCCAGCATTGAATTGAATATTACCGGCTTAAATGGAATACATATGAAATACAAATGCAACGGGGAAGTTTATTTATGACACGCCTGTGCGATATCTCGCTATGTCATACCACTGGAGTTGAATGGATGGTTAGCCATTCGCCTTGGGACGTCAATTTACGTCACCTTGTCTGCTTAGCGGTAGACCCGAATGTTGGTTGTCGTTAAACTACGGTTGGGTTCAGTTTCCGTTATAATGCATTGACTGAGACATATTTGATTGACAAACATAGAATGAGAAACATCCGACCCCCATGGCTAGTACCATATAGAATGGACTAAATTTCACGCCAGAGCCCTGGGTAACTCTTATTAAAGCTGAATTTTCTTGTTTTTCTACGGTCAGTGTGAACTAACTAGACCATTAAACTTGCTTCCGTGTTCTACCCTATTAGTAGAATGTCACTCGTAAGGTTTTCTAGTATTACATGTGCAGGAATGATTAGTTTCCACGAAAAAGTTTGCATCGATTTAGTAATTTAATTACTGCCTCATGTAGATATATACTTACATGTACTTTAAGACAGCGTTTGAAGTAATCGTATTTGAGACAGCGTTTGAAGTAATCGTATTTGAGACAGTATTTGAGATAATCGTATTTGAGACAGTGCTTGAGGTAATCGTATTTGAGACAGTGTTTGAGGTAATCGTATTTGAGACAGTATTTGAGATAATCGTATTTGAGACAGTATTTGAGATAATCGTATTTGAGACAGTGTTTGAGGTAATCGTATTTTAGACAGCGTTTGAGGTCATCGAATTTGACAGTGTTTGAGGTCATCGTATTTGAGACAATATTTGAGGTCATCGTATTTGAGACAGTGTTTGAGATAATCGTATTTGAGACAGTGTTTGAGGTAATCGTATTTGAGAACATCGTCGGACATATTTATGTTCTTATGGTCGATATTATTTCTAGCTTTGCGTTAATAATGCCATTAATAAATATACTCAGTAATGACACTTTAGTTTATGGTAAGATAGTCATTCTGACGTGTAGTTTAGTTATACACGAAGTCATAATCAATAGTTATTGTAGGTGTTCCTCTCAATTTCAGCATACCATCGTGAGACTTCTGAAATACGAAACTTACCATTGCGAGACTGTTGAAATACCCAATGTAAAACGGCGCTAAACCACAAATCACGTGGTCATAGCATGTGCATTAATAATGAATATGATCATGCAATAACCCGATTCTTTTTCTCTATGGACAATCTACATAGCCGTGTTTATAAACATGGTCATGTATATTTTGCATGCGATCATGATCATGCCATCTGCGACATCAGATTATATGGATAGGAACTTCGGTCGACCATCGATCTATTGATAAAAAGTCCTGTCCATAAACTGGAACACTGTCGTCAAACGTTCGGATGCCAACGCTGGGTAAAACGGCCGATCGGACGATATACCACGGGAACAACCATCTCCAGCCGGTCTTGCAGAGTTGTAGAGAGAGCACTGTACATTGTGCCATATCAATTCGGAATCGGAAAAGACATCTGCTGATCGGCATATTGCCAGATGGTGCCTAGATCACATATACATAGGCAGACAGCCAGACATACATACATACATACATACATACAGAGATAGTCTGTGTCACACCCTGTTCTCACCAACATACTCCTATTCAAAATATAATACAGAGAGACAGAAATATACACACATACATACTGGGGCAACCCATGCACACGACATCACCATAGAGGAATGCGCTAATCAATGTCATTGATACGCCCAATTCATTAGAAGGTCGTCGTGATATGCCAATACTACTTACACTCCAGTAATTACATATTTAGATTTCAAGTATATTATATAAAAGTATTTCTAGTACGTGAGTATTGATAAAAGCTTCTTAGATTAATAAACAAATTGTGTAGATAACTATCGTGATGCCATTATATATACTCCTACACTGGCGAAATATGGTTACCTTTGGAAAGGTCACACGCACTTTCGATTTTTTTAAGGGGGGGATATTGATCAGGGCCGGATATTGCTATGAGTTGCTTTTCCTTATGATAAGGCATGGACATGGCCGATTCCTGTCACGCAGCTAACATAGGCTAGATTTTGACAGCATATTTCGCAGGCAGTTCATCCCTTACATGTTTATGGTGATATTTTGATACTCACGGGAATAGTTTGCTAATTTTATACCAGTGGGAGTACCCAACTTTAACTTGTCTTCCCATTTCGCCACAGACGAAGGATGTGATATTTGATAATCTCAACATGTAGTTAGCACACATCTCTCTCTAAGGTATTGGTGTATTGATATTTTAAGTAAAAAATATTGATATCTCGTATGGGAACGGTATTCTGGCAACGTTTCCAAAATGCAATTCACAATATTTCTCAAGATACATTTTATTTATGCTACCGGCATTTGCAATTTCGCTACAACAGCGAGCCACATTAAATAGCGAATGTTTAATATGATGCCCAGTTTTCACAATTCTACTTACTGTAGAGTCTACTTATGAGATAACAATATATTAATTTTTAATGTCAATATCTCTAAGCGTTACTCAGAACGTTACAAATTCCGATTTGTTCACAAGCATATTTTCCAATATCTTCAACGAAATGTTCATACATAATATTATTTGTTTGCGCTTCTTTAATGTAGTGTTAATTCATGTCATGGATATAATATCGTAGATGTTGTGGATTGGTAATCCAGAACACAACGATCTTCTGAGGAGGTTCCGTCCACTCTTAAGAAACAAATATAACACCATAGCAGCACGAGTTCGAATATGATTATTCACATTGAATATTAATATCATCAATATTTTTCCATGCGTGGATTGATCTATAAACCCCTTAAGAAGGTTACTATGACATTTGTTTTCGTGGATCAAGGTTGTGTGAAATATGACTAAGAAGTTCTAGTTATAATGAGTCTAGGCAATGATGTATTAAACTTGTATAGTATACTATACTATACTATACTACACAATAGTCAGGCCGTCTTGCTATAATAAGCCATGATAATGTAAACTTGTATATTGTACTATAGTATTCAGGTAGACTTCAAACAGCTATCAATATAATATGTACCTGTCTGGTGTCTAAATGAACTAAAAGGTCAACATTCCAACAAAAGGAAACAGTGGCAACTGACTAGTCATCAAGAACAATCCTGAGACATATTCTTATTAATAATACACCATTTTATATTAATATTTTGATGGCAAATACCTTAACATTATTGAAGCTTACTTCAGTTGTAAACATAGTTACGTCCCTGTGTGAAAGTCTACATTAAAAGATTGTAGAAATACGAAGATTATACAAATAATAGATACTATTTGCATAAAATCGTATAAAACGTATACTTAGTTGTGCTGGTTAAAAGATAATCATGCACGTGTACATGTAGCTCAACGAGCCCTGGTGCACTTCCAAGATACTCAATAGACGCATGCGTAAATACATATAGAGGCAAGAACGTACATTGTATATGTATGTATACATGTATCTACACATACATTCACTGAAGAACCATAGTAAAGGGCAACAGAACTTGTTTTCTAGATATCATTCTTATTTTTTATTTATACGATATCACATTTCATTTATAGGTATTTTTGTTTATACTCTCCCTCCTTCTCTCTCTCTCACACAACCACACACAACCACACACACACACACACACACACACACAACCACTTACACACACACGCGCGCGCGCGCACTCAACCACAATATACGCACACATAGTGACACAACATTCAGCTTTCCATACTCTGGAAGGTGAAAGTACATAGTTTAAATATAAATGACATAGATTGGTATTATATTTATTTGTATGAAATGATCCGCTCTTGTTCTCAAGAAATCTTGCCTTGCATAACAGATACAGTAGGGAGTAATATTGAATATGAGTGTTTTGTGAGATATACATGTAGATACATAAACACATTCTGTCAGTACCTGCCGGTGCTCGCAGGTTTACGGATGTTACGGATTTCTTACTGCCATAAACTGACAAGCCGTGATATAAGTGAAATAATCTTGAAAGCGGCTCTAAATCACAATTTACATTGTACACAGACAGACAAAACATATCTAGACACATATGTATGATACAATATTTCTATGACAGCTCTTGAAGAAACGTAGTAGATGACCATCTCCATTCGATGTCATCTTCCCCGCAATTCCGTGTAGTAACCGATAAATAAAGCCACATCAGACATCTTATAATCTAGTTACTGATTTCCGCAGCCAGCTTGAGGTCTGGTTCGACACCGTTGTTCAACGGTTCCCGTGTTAACACGCCAAGGTCCTTCGTTATTATGGTGAGAAGCGTCACAACTATCTCTTGTTGTGCGTGTCAGGAGGTGTGAACAGGTGGTAAGAAATACGAGACACTGTCGGTGCACACGAACTAACCGTCCTATATACATGACCCTGTTCATGACCATGCGTAGAGGGTGATATTTGGTTCTCCATTGCCAACAAACCATGTGTCATCGTGAGATATTTAGTAGACTATTAAATGTACATCAAATGGAACAGTACAGACTGGTAAAATTAGCACAGCTGTTATGCTCTTACTGTAGTGTTACTGATAAGCGCGTAATAAAGGGAACCATCCCCGAGACTCAGACTCAGTGACCGCTATTTTATACGCTACCAGTGGTGTATGGTTAAGGAGGTCTTTTAGAGGATGGCTAGCAGACAGCTGAACACGCAATCTTAATACGTTTCTTACGAATATGCATGTAAAATATGTACATTTGGGAGTATGTTTATTAAATAAATAAATACATGAATAAATAAATGAATAATAAATAAATAAATAAATAAATAAATAAATAAATAAATGAACGAATGAATGAATGAATGAATGAATGAATGAATAAATAAATAAATAATTAAATAAACATATATATAATAGAAATACTAAAAAAATAAAAAATAAAAATAGAGGGCATTTATACCCTACATGTACACATATAGATTTATTATAAGGAATAAAGAAAATAATTGCAATGTCAAATGTATTCTCCAGTACAATGTACGTTGAATCAATTAGTTTATTGTATTACCATTAACACACTGAGGTCTATTCGAATATAAAACTTAAAGATGACCGTTATATTATTAACATATCTTCTTAACAAGAAAAAAAACATATTTTAAAATTATAATTTAATAGCATTAATATCATATAATCTACTTCACTTACACATTATCCTCAAAATAACATAATGTATGATATTAGCATATCTAAAGCATAGTATGTTCTCATCATTACATTATATACGGGCATTGCGAAAATAATGTAAATCTCAATGTATTTCGCAACTCGATGCCTTTCTTGAAGACTGCCACTATACTAGCCACTGGAAATTAATCGATTTCTCACAAGGACAAGTTACGTGTCACGGTATCGGTAGTAATTTATGTCATACGATGGTTGTAGCAATACTGGTAGAATTGGTTCCCTGTTCCACCGAACATTCGTAGCACTAAAAGAGTCGTAATTCCATGCCATCATATAGGAGTTACGACTCTCGTAGCGCTACGATCGTTCTGTTGAACATGACCCTCCATTGAAGCTGAAAAGGAATTTCGTATTTCGTATTTCGAACTATTTTTCCACTGACGTTGTCAAACTGGGCAGTTTTTATTGTAGTATTGTATTCTATTTTACACTTATTCTATGTAAAAGAATATTACGTACATTGTTGCTTTCGTTGTGTCTAGCCAAATATATCCTCTACACAAATAATAATAATAATAATAATAATAATAATAATATCTGAGTATTTATTTTATATGAAAAAAAACATATAGAATAGTTGCCGATAGAGAAATAACATATACATTTTTTTAAATTTCAAAATTCAATATCATTGTGTAATGTATCACTCATGTCCATACTCTGGAACTACTAGTATTCAAAATCTGCCAGAAACAGTGCATTAGCAGAGTTGTCTCATGTCCATTCGTAGCCCGGAGGACCCAAAGATAGTGCTGCTGGTGTGAAAGCGAGTGAGTTGATCGTCAGGGTTGTGGTTATTGACATCTGAAGGGCAGGTATAGGAATGTTACTACTACTGCTTCTGTTGATACTACTGCTGCAGAAGCTGCTATTACTACTACTACTGTTACTACTACTAAGTATTAATACTTTACTATAACTACTGTATAATATTACTACTACTACTATTGCTGCTGCTGCTGCTACTACTACTACTACTACTACTACTAGTGATACTCTTGTTCTAATAGTAGTATGGTAGTAGTACTAATATTAGAAGTATTAGACATAGTAGTAGTAATAGCAGTAGTAGTAGTAAAAGTAGTAGTAGTTGTAGTACCACGACGATTTGTACTATTTAATTCTACTTTTAAAGTAATGTCGATTTATTATTTGCAAATCGAAATTGAATTAAAAGGGAAGTGTGCAATATCATTATGAATGAGAGAGAGAGAGAGAGAGAGAGGGAGAGAGAAGAGAGAGAGCGATGGAAGAGAC
The DNA here is from genome assembly GCA_032361225.1 of Lepetodrilus schrolli. Lineage (NCBI taxonomy): Eukaryota > Metazoa > Mollusca > Gastropoda > Lepetellida > Lepetodrilidae > Lepetodrilus > Lepetodrilus schrolli. The sequence continues at coordinate 11,147 of JAUTBT010010083.1, forward strand.
AGTGAGGGAAGGATGGGGACAAATTTCATAGTGAGAGCGAGAGAGCGAGGAGGGAGGGAGAGAGAGCGAGAGAGCGAGAGAGCGAGAGAGCGAGAGCGATGAAGAGACAGTGAGAGAAGGATGGAGACAAATTTCATAGAGTGAGAGAGCGAGAGAGATGGGAGGGGGGCGGGAAGAGAGAGAGAGGATAGTTAGACATATAGAAAGAGTTAAATGTTTATCTATGTATAAGTAAACGTTGTGTCCATGCCCTACTCTATTACCCCTGTGGCCTATTACCATGTCAATCAAATAAAAACGTCTATCTTATACTTTCCAACTGATGTTTATACATGTAGATTTACCACTAATATCAAATCAGCCGTCCGTCCACCATTATCTATAGAATCAATTACACCTAACAGATCTCATTGATCCATTGCAGGGTTCCAATGGTAACGTTCTCCAACACGGTCGGCCAATATTTCAGTCAGGCAAAGCATCAGATCAAAACAGGTGTCGTTCAACTACAGGCCTATGCACAGCGACCTATTCTGAAGACTGTGGGTCGTTACCGCGGCAGCGTCGGTGAACCAGTCATTCATTGACGCCATACCGTCTGTTGTTGGAGCTTGAACAAAACAGAACGGTTGTAGTGATCACTGATGGCGTGGCAATCACTGGTGGTTGCCATTACGAGGGACATAGTAATACTAGAAATAATGGAATTTCCTTTTGCTTGGGTTTCCGTGCTACAGAAAACATTGCGTCCTCAACGAATGTATATCATGAAGATATGGGATTTTTATGTTGCGGATGATAGATGTTGGCAATTGTACTGGTGTGTGTTTAGAGCTGGTCGATGGATCAGTGTGTATGAGATCTTGGAATGTAGGACAGAAACATCGTTAATACATTCATATGCATACTGTTGATATTTTCGACCGTTCTTCGTCTATTTCATATAATATCCGTACATTCTCTCTCTCTCTCTCTCTCTCTCTCTCTCTCTCTCTCTCTCTCTCTCTCTCTCTCTCTCTCAATTATACTACCGTAGCGGTTAGCACTACACACTGTCGGATTTGTATAAGTACATAAGCACCAAATATCAAGATTATTTATAATTTTTACTATATCATCAATCATATTCCAATACAACACATGCGTACATCTTTGCTGAAAGAACATTGGCAATATAACGATAATTCGAAACTTATAGTATCAAAATGGGTGTTTCTTTGAAGGTTAGTTGTAACATCGCACATACTATCATCCATCTGGTCGTATCAATTTCATTAGCGATTACGTACAAATCAGTCTTTCACTGTAGTCCATGATGCATTTCTAACCGTCGTTTGAAACATTTTCTCTTTCCCCCCCTAACAAATATAAATTCACATTAATTTACACATAGTGTAAAGAATGTCAGTACTGAATTCACATTATTACAACAGGCTATCCTGCGAGGAAATGTGGTTTTCGCTAGCTCTTTCTGATATTACTCGGAGTCAATTCTGCGGTTTCCTAGGCGACTGGCAGTATCAATCAGAAATTATTACGGGATGGACATTTGTTGGGGGGAAACCGGGCGTTGTTAAGAGTCCGTCAACTCTCTGACAAACTTTCACTACAGTTGCATGGAGTCACGGGCATGTGCTGCACCTGCATAGATATTGGCTCTGACGTGGACTTCTTCATTGGTTTCCTGCTGATTCTGATGGTCAACAGTTTCTTGAAGGCAAAGCGAAAGTCTCGCGAGAACAGAGCATAGACGCACGGATTGATAGCAGAATTGCAGTAACCGAGCCAGAAAAATATCGAAAACAACAACGGGGGAATGCATTCGTCGCAGAAAGCACCGATTAAATAAATCGTGAAAAATGGAAGCCAACATAAAATAAAAGCTCCCACGATAATTGCGAGAGTTTTCGCTGCTTTCTTTTCACGGTTGAATTTTCTCATGTGAGTTTTCATGTTTTTCCCCTGTTTTTGTTGAATTGCCAGCGTTCGACGATTAGCAGCAGTACTCGTTGATTGTCCATTGACCACGAAGCGGATTCGAGTTCCGTTCACTTCGTTTTGTTTGTCTCTATCACGTTTTGTACAGTTGCCTTGCACGGCTATCATTGTTCGCTCCGACCTCGTCCCTCGAACGGCATATCTCGGGGGTGGGGTCAAATCACCGTTTTCGTCGTAGTTATGATATTTACGAAAACGTCTGTGGTACTTGGGTTTGTTCCCAGGAGAGTGCTTGGTATACGACTCTCCCTGGAACGAACGCCCCCTCTTTAACGAAGAGCTCTCATTCGAGGGAGATAACTCGTTACTAACCGATTTTGAAATTGACGATTTGCTCGTTGCACCACAACTTCCGCCCCGATGAACTCGTAACGTCACGGCGTTTTCTCTGCTGAAATTACTCATTTCTTTAGATGACTTTGTGGTTAGCACACCCTTCTCGTAAGCAGATATGGTTTTCACGGCAGCACGATAAATTCTAATATAGAAAAATACCATCACCAACATGGGAATATAAAACGATCCCAGGGAAGCGTATATGCGGTATCCTTGTGAATTAGTCAACTCACATGCATATGGCTCTTCTACAACACATGGTGAACGTTCAGAACTTGAGCTGGTTGGAGTCACGTTCCATATAGTAAATTGCGCTCCGTAGTAAAATGTTCCATTCGATAACTCTTCCATGTCGATATAAGACACGTTATTGTCAAACTCACTCTCGGGTTCAAAGGGGATCCCGCCGCCTTCATTCCACCCTATCAACGGCGGGAAGCAGACGACAAACGATACACCCCAGATCAACGCCACTAAGATTTTCCCGCGCTTTGACGACATCAACCCAGGGTACTTCATCGGCCTCGTTATGGCGAGATAGCGATCAAAACTGATGCAACACAGATTCAAAATGGACGCCGTGCACAACCACACGTCTACGGCGAGCCAGATGTGGCACCAAACCACCCCGAACACCCACACGTGTAGAACCTCCAGGGTCGCCGAAAACGGCAGGACAAGTATCCCAAGCATCAGATCAACACACGCTAAGTTCACGATAAATATGTTGGTAACATTTCTCAACTTTCTCGTCGTTAACACCGCGGCCACAACCAGGCAATTTCCGAATATCACCATAAATATAATGATGAACAGCAATAAACTCGTGACCAGCAATCCCGCCTCTAATGGCGGGAACGGCAAACCCGTGGTGTTAACACAGCCATCAGAACCGTTTCCCTCGGGAATGTCGAGGAGCTTACCACCGACTCCACCTTGCTCCTCCAAGGAAAGATAGGCAAACTCCTCCATGGAAAAAACAAAACAAAACAAAACAAATCCTTCTCCTATGGTCGTGTTCGGCCAGGTGTGCAGAACAATTCCTTCACATTGTCCTTAACACGTAATCCCAGGATATCCGGTTCGGAGATCTGATGACGAATCTCCCTCATGTCAACAGAAAGCATCAGGCGTTGCTAAGTCACTGCCCCGCCGTGATGTCCACCCATACGGCTGGCATCGTCTCACAGGACCAGGGGCACCTAATAACACAATACATTGGTGTCCTCGTCCTCCGGGAGTTTACGATGATTTGGGTATAGGAGGACCCGGCGGCTAATCATCGATGTTTCCGTGGAACATTCGCTGCATACCGTATTACCCATGACACGATTAGCTTATCGGGTCCGGAGTCTTTGATTTATGTCATGGCCTCTTCAGTATCAGTATGCTTTCATTTCCATTTCAAATTTGAACCCTTTGAAACTTTGTGGTCCGACGAAAACGTAGAATCTGTAACAAACAAAAATAGAAATAAATTACTTCTTGTTTTAGTATGTACACACAGTTTGATAAATTAAAACAAACAAAAAAGTGATTAATTAATTAATATCACCAACGCGTGTAGACAATGATTGATAACAGATCTTCACAGGTTACATAGCGTTAGTACGGCAAATCAGCCGCCACAATACCGTACAGGTAACACAACACAAGGAGCAAATACGAGAAACGGGAAAACAATGCAAAGGGCAAAGGGGAGCAACAAAATAAAGGAAAACAAACCTGACACGTTTTTAAAATTGCAATAACTGAAGCGAAACACTAGTTTTCCTTCAACACTTTCCCTCTGCAACAATCTCGTACCTGGCGAGAAGCAACTGGCAAACACGACGCAGGGATGGAAGGAAGCGCTATAGTGAAGTCCAGCGTCAGAGAATCGATAGCAAGAGGAACTAAGAGCTGTGATGTAAAGTGTATGAGAGACTTGCAGCGCCACATTCAGCGAGTTATGAGGGGATGACTAGCCTGATGGTTCCACAGCTTAAATATATAACCCGCTGTCAAAAGCAATCGTTTAACGCAACGATAAATTAATGTTAACAAAATACAACAACGTTTCTGTAATTGTAGTTGGGAAAATTCCCACAAATAACTTTGAATTATTATTTGTCTCTTCCGAAAAAAGCATTTATGCTATGGCATTGTGTACAGAGGCATGCTGTATAATTAATATCTTGGTAGTGTGATATACTAGTATGCAATGTTATGGTTGTAACTCTGTTTCGTTAGTAGATTTCAGCTAGGACGTTATCTTTGTTCATACACTGTAGGTCTACACTAGATAATTAACGATAAATATGATCCGGCTAGTTTCAGGCCAACAGATGAACACGTTGTCACATTAGATGTAATTGTGTATGCTAGGACATCACTTATTTCCATAAACATATTGTACTGTATATTTACTATCAGTGTGGCACACTGTATACAGTACGTAGATAAAAGCCTCTTTGGTTCGTGGATACCGGATACTTATTATTTTTTCACTCGTGATTTATTATTTTTTCACTCATATCACGGCTTGTCAGTATAGGGCAGGAGGAAACCCGCAACATCTGTAGCGCTGAATGCTTCAGTAAATCTGCTGGTACTGACAGACCAATGATTATAACTGTATTGCCACGGTACAGACAACACATCCTATTATGATCGCCTCAGAAAGGTAACTTTGGCTGCCTGGTCATGATTTTTTTCACATAGACATACTGACGATACTGTATATTTATATCTTGGCAGTGCGGTATACACGTATACAGTACAAGTTTTAGATATAAACCCGATTCGTGGATACCAGATAGTGGAAAGAAACACCGTGACGATATTTGCACTGTGCAAAATAAATAATCCAGATGACACCACGTTTATGCAAATATAACGAACGAACATTACATGGGTTATTAAGCTGTAACCTAAACACGGGATTAAATACATCACGCACACCGTACTACGGACAAAACTTGGAACTGAACGATACATTATCCTCAATAGGTCGGGCTATGGATCCGGTACCAGAAGTACGCATGTAATCCATGGATTTATGACACATTAATAATAATAATAATAATTATTATTATTATTATTAACTATAATTATGCAAAATAATTAATAAAGATATACATGTATATTAATGATAATTGAATGAGACGAGGCAGAAACAGCTCAAAGGGAAGAAGTATGCCAATTGACATTTATAGCAAAGCTATTAACAATGTTATCAGTATACCCTGAATAATCATACATCCCATCATCGAAACACAGGCCAATTATTTGATGGATATAAGTAGGCATAATGACCGGTGTTTCGAGGATGCAGACATCCAAGCTGTAAGCTATATCAAAGTTGCGTATATCAGATGAAATCGTGCACAATAACTCTATATTTAATACACAATAAAAGGTTCTGCTAAAGTGATGAAATTAGTTTTATCACTTTACCCATAATATGCCGAGGTGGGAGGATTACGTTATTGAAACGACATCCATGTGTAATCCTTTTGGAAGTGAGCCAATGATAATATCACATAAAATGACGAAAAATAAATCGAATTTGAGGGCATGTGCGTGAATATAAAACAATGTCAGTTTACATAGATGCCACCCATCACTCGATGATCAGCCAGCCAGGCTAGATATAGACGATCGCGACCTCCTTATGGATTATACCAATTGCAATTTTTAGCAAATATATTACAAATGAGATCACATTAAACTGAATAATCGCACATCCAAGCTAATTACTAGCACTACTAATATAGAATACAAAACAATGGCATAAACCATTACAACCCACGTTTGATAGTCTACCAATCCAGAAAGTTATAGTTAATCATCACATTTCTGAATAAACAGCACGGTTACAGAACGAACCTTACGTCCATATTTCCTTAAGTCGCCATATTATTTATTATCCGAATATTTACTTCGTTAACGATCAATGGTATGTTTACACCAGCGAATATGAACGTCGGGAGTAACCAGACATTAGCACTATGGCAATGGAAGGATAGGAAAACGGTGGAAGGTCCATACAACGTAAAATAAGCGTTTATCACGCTCAAATTATTCCCCATCGATCGTGATCTGGATCAAGAACCCTAACAAGATGTGTGGGCACTTTAACCGAGTCTGATTTGGCCCAGTGTCGCCTAATTTGCCACTAAGTGTGCAAGCGAAGATCAAGGGTTGCAAAGTAACGTGGCCTGTGAACGTAATTAGATCTTAAATGCGTTTATTCATAAGGGTTTTGAGTTTTTCAAACGAACTTTAAAAAAATAAATAAAAAATAATTTTTAAAAAATCCCAGTCCTTCAAATGAAGTACTTGTTTATATGAAATGAAATCGTACAAATTATCTGGAAATTATACAAAATGATATTCTGTTAAAGCAATGTAATATTATTCTTCATTTTACCCATAATGCCTCTAGTGGGTGGGGAGGATTACGTTATTGCAAAGAAGTATATTACATTTGTTTAAAATTGGGTCAAGGATATGAAAAAAAATCGATTCGGGGGCAAGTGCATGAATGAAAAGCAAGGTTATATATGTTTCGAATACAGCACACATAACTGAACCTTAGCCATTCTAGTTAGATGAAGAGAGTCGCTTTATGGAACATTTAGAAATAAACAAACGCAAGATGTTGTAATGAATCCTCGAGACATAGTAGCGCATGTTTAATGAGAAAATTACCCTGTATTTTAGAGGATGGATATACCATGGATATGTCATTCTTGTTCTTATAACGTATGTAGTAGTACATTGTGATCAGAATACATCTTTATAACGTACGTAGTAGTACATTGTGATCAGAATACATCTTTATAATATCCTATACGAATTATTTCTACCATGAATACTCTGAACAATGTCTTCTGATAATGTCTTAGCATCTAGTCGAACAGAATGATTTCATATACCTTAGTTTACATATATTTAACACACATCTTACCACATTAATGCTTCCCATTTCCCTCGTGTAAAGCAAACTGGTGTATGGCCCATACATGCGTAATGCTTCCCATTTGTTCAATGTAAACTCTAACCCATGCATAATGCATTGATTTCGTGGCAAGGACAAGTTTCACTACGCAACCGATTTTTTCCAGCTTTGATCTGTATACACCAGCAGAGGAATGTCATTTAACATGAAGACCGGCAAGGCTATCACTTCTCTTTCCATCAGACAGTTTTAAATATTTAATGTTGTTTGCATTCGTGTCGATGAACATTACCCGTATTCGCCATCTACTTGAAGAACGTGCTTACCGATGCAACTCTATATTCATTTACAGGAATAAAATGCAGTTTAGTTACTTTTTTGTGTCAAGAGGTGATAACGATCAATATTAGTTCACGTATTAGCCGCATTGTGGTGCTACCGCTAATACGCATTTCACTCATTGCGTTAAACCGTGTTCAATTGAGTTTCGTTACTTCTCCATGATGTACCTGATGAACAAAACGTGCACGTGCACTAAAACCATTAGTGTTAATAAACAGGGTATGTGAGTACATTACTTGCTTTATTAGATTACTGGAGAGAAATATTGATATTGACCATAATTGTGGTTTACTACATCAATCCATGCATGTCCACTTTGGAAGTATGTGTTATAAGATACAACAAAGAAATAATCCATGTGGGGATGTGTGCATCATATAGTTTGGCATGAAATACAGTGATACCTCAGTGATACTACTACTACTACTACTACTACTACTACTACTACTACTACTACTACTACTACTACTACTACAATCACCACTACTATCACCACTACCACTGCTCTCTAGACTCCATAGTAGGCCTATAAATGAAATCGTGTTACAAGTTGAAACTCCTTCAGATTTAATTAACATGTTTCAAGGTTTACACGCCATCAACACCACACGCCATCCAAATGTACATCCTCAGACATGCACACTTACCAATCTTGGAATCTGACGTTTTGGGTTAAAAAGTCAATTTCTGGAAATCCTTACAACAGTGTGCATGCAGAGCGGGGTTTTGCAACATGGCCAATATAGAATGCTAAATATTTCACCGAGGCGTGAGACACTTGGGAAATACAGAAACCAGATTCCATTCTTGTTTTTCTTGAATGTTGCCAATTCCTATCTGGGATTTCACTAACATAATCTTAAATCATGTAAACTGCTTTCAAAGAAATCATCCGTAATGTGACAGCCCATATCACGGGAGGTTTGAGGTTTGTAGAACATGCCAAAAACGAAACCGAAAGTACAGGTCAGCAATTGATAGAGCATGGTTTATATGCATTGGTTCTCTGACCGAATTATACATATGGATAAATACATAATCTCTCTCTCTTTCTCTTTCTCTCTGTATATATGTTCTCTATATGTTTCTATCTCCCACTTTCTATGTCTTTCTCTCTATCTATGTCTATCTATTTGTCACTCCATACAAAATTAAATTAATAAACGCTATCACGGTTATGTTTTCTTAACGTGTGTGTCGAAAGTAAGTCATATCAAGCTTAATTAAATCCTTATTAAATATTAGGTTCACTGTGACGTTCATTAGACCATGACATATATAATTTATATTACACTATGAATACAAAGATGTCTGTACACATAGAATACATACTTTAACTGTATGAATTGTTTTAATATAATATTGTTATGTTCGCCTGTAAAGTCACACTGAATATAGCAAGCATGACATTAATTTAATTATGATTGATTTTACTTATCTCCGACATACATGTACCCCATGAACTTATATTTTAGAGATTTTAGAGAAATAAGAGAAAGCAAATTTAGTTCTAGAATTAAAGTATTCGTCTAATGCACGATAAGGACAACAATCTACTACTCTAGATAGATAAATATTTTCTATTAAATATTTCGCTTATTAATAAACACTGGGTATCGGCGTTATCTACTGTATTGCTGGTACCTCTCCCCCGTAACCAATAAGTCTCGCCGAAATTCCATTAAATCTATCTGTCCACTATCGGATAGATTCTTGCTATATTCAATTATATTATCACATTCTTCCTTCCTCTCTACTTTGGCAAATATTTTGTTATGGAAAGATAACGGTCGCACTGGGTCTGCATGCAATGCTAGACGAGTACCTCTTCAGAAATCGCCATTTTCACACTAATGCAGTTTCACGGACAATAACTTAGACACATATTATATCCATGAGAGCTATTTTGATAGACTAGATGTCAAATTCATTCAACTCAGAACCAATAGAGTGCTTCTCCTCAGAGTCTATAACTTCAGATATTGGCAGGGAAGATGTCGATTATTCCAGAGTTCTTGTATTTTCATAAGATGATGTCCCCACAAGTGTTATCGTGATAGTAGACATTGTATTTGTTTGTCAATATCGCGAACTTGAAGGTCGTGTACAAATGACCCCAAACCTTCAGACATAGAAATATAAGGAGATTTGAGTTTTCTATTATTCCATAGAAACCAATTGACATGCTTTAGTATGACATATATTTTATTATTATGAATACATTTTACATAGAATTATCTTGTACATATTAAGAATAGAATATTAGTTTGGTACGTATACAGTAGTTATCCAATTTATGTACTTTCTTAACAGCCCAAGTCTAGAATGTGGTTCCGTAGGGCAATCTTTTCTATCTTGAACACACATTTCAACGGATCCTAAAGAAGAACACCCGATTTCATAATTACATACTTCTATCGGACAATTTAAAACGCAGCGTAAAAAAAAATCTTCAATTTTGACAAGGGTCATACCGGATCTCTTCACAAAACTACTGAGCATTTTGAAGCAGTTTACAAAATTAGGTTTCTGGTTGTGAACAAAACGAGGCATGGAAATTTCCAAGAAATGAGTCGAAAAAAAATCACGAGGTCACGGAGGTCATGATAGCTTTCTCCTGATTCTTATCGCAGGTCACATCTCGAGGGAAAATCTAGTTATTGGCTGAACAGTGTCTTCATTACGACTATCCAGACTCCTCTGGTATTCGACGTGGAGCATACTGTAACTAATTCAACAAAGAATGGCAGAGGATTAAATAGCACTGGATGTTACTTTATTGACAATTTCTTAAAGGTTATATTTAATTACGTGGATTTACGGGCAATACTTCTTTTGAAGATGTTCCGTAATAGGATTGCATGTTTTGCTGAAGATACGGCTATGTTACAAATTCCACACGCACAATGTGGATGGTATTGACTATTGGTGAATGCTAAAGTTTGATTAGCATTTCATGTTCAAAAACAGCATGCATCGCATTATATATCTACTCGAATACAGGTAATACCTGCTACGACAACTACTGTACAACTGTACCTGGTCACAGAGGGTAATCGTAAATCAATCCTACATATTGATATTGTTATTGATATGAAAGCAGCAACTTAAAACGCTTTACCCCATGCTTCTCAAGAACTATGGACTTGCTTACGTGCTCGTGGCGGATCTGAACAGTAGTTATTGTGAGAGAATAACGCCTGTGATACAGACTACTACTGCTACTGCTACTACTACTACTACTACTACTACTACTAGTAGTAGTAGCAGTAGTAGTACTACTACAAATAATGACCATAGAGCATAGATTCCTGCTTGTGTGTTCAAGGTCTATTATTTATCTGTGACAAAAAAAAACAATCCTAGAGTAACGGATTGGGCTAGTTAGCCTTAATGAAAATGTCAGAATTCTGATTATTCGTTATGCTAACGTCCACGTTTAACGGATTTCTCTCTGTTGAGTTAACACATGATGCATAACGAAACAATCTAATGGTATAAACCCTCATTTCAGCGAGCCTTTCCGAAAACATTTAGCATTTAATGACTACAAACATAATAGCATTATGTTCAATGACGTGGAATGAAAAAAATGAATGGAAGTCTGCGTTCAAATTACATTATTTGACAACCTACAAGTACAAAGAAGGTACATGATTGAAGGAGTTATGTAATCACAGCTACCGGGATCTCCAAAGAATACAAATAAGCTCACCTAACCAGTCCAGGACGAAGGTTATCATTGCATTATAACTTCAACAAATAACGGAACATCCGCGCAAATGGCAACACTGGTGATAAAGTGCATTTACAATGTTATCGGGTATTCTGGATAGTAATCCTTCTAAATGTTTTCGCTCATGGGAGTCGTCCTAGCTTTTAGCTCGACCTACTCTGTAGAGGCGCGTGTTAAGGCTAGTTTAAATGGGCCCTAAGCAATGTCACATTGGCGACCAAAAAAAATAAGAAGGAGTCCTATTCTATTCTCGTCCAAGCCAACACGATTCAGTCTCGCCATTACAAGGTTTGGCTTTTAGTCCCGAAGAATGGGACTGCAAATCCGTTATTAATAAAATCCGGAAAGTTCCCTTCCACCTCCTGTTGGTTGTAGAGAAACGGGACCTAATTCTCGTGTGGAGCTACGAGACTGGATTGGGCGCAATTTGTCCGGAGACTGAGGCGTTCGTGCGTTCGAGGACAAACTTTCACGGCGACAATGAACGACACGTGTCCCAGACGACTTTTTGCATATGGCGATCACCGTGCAAACACGGTTAGTTTGTTCTATAGAGGTCTATGTTCGAATCCAATCATCCCTCTTCAGGAGTGTTGGGAAAGCCAACAACGGGGCAGGCACGGTCTGGGTCTGCCGTGATAGTGCTAAATGAGGTCTTCGCGTGGTTAGAATCCAACATATCAGTCCTATCCAGTTTTGGAAATATCTTCCTGAAATTCCAACATGCCAGTCTGAAAAGAGTGGCAGTGTACCCATCCTGGCATCGGTTATCACGGACACGAGTTGATAATTGAAATACAAACACAAGAGCCAAGATAGAGGCGTCTGTCTGCGTCTAACGTCATTGATTAGTGTGATTGCCATTCACCAATGAAATGGACTAGTCGTTAAACAAAGATTTGGTGCGTTCACTAATGACAAGAACAACGGGAAAACACGTCACGTGATATATTACTAGGGTAATTAGCATGTGGACGAAGATAATGCGATAGTCTACGTAAACGTACGGTAACGTGTATCCTCGGTGTCTGGGTAACACTTTGTTGTAAGATTTCAATGAAGGATTCACTTTCTGTCAAGCCGATTCACAATAAATTGAATTAACCATGACGTTACTGAACAACATTTTACGTAACATAAAGTTATTTATTGTTATGTGTTAGCATGAATCGTGTTCTGAACTCGAACATACTCCAAAATTATCAAAAATTAAATGTAGATCTACACCCGGTTCATGCATAGATAATATGCACCCATTCACATAAAGCTACGTCCCGCAGTGTAACGTTATCATTTCTATCCTTTGTCATTTTTTTCCAAAAATTTACATACATTTTTTATTTAAAAAAACAAACAAACAAATGGAAAGCTATTGTCACGAAACGTCTTTGACAAAGACTAGGCCATTTACCCAACAATATTTTCTCCAATAGTAATGTCCCAACCCCAAAGAGGGAGCATGTCCTATGTTGACGTATATTTAAAACATCATGTTCCAAAACACTAAGACAATGTCCCAGTAAACACTCACTATGAGTTCAAATCGTACAAAATTCTGGCACTCGGACCGTTGTTTATCACCTGTTCCGACTTAATTTACAGCCTCCTCAATTCAACCTGTCTGTTAATTGCTGGCAGATTGGCAAAGCACAAATACAGGTAAATGTATCATAGCGGTGTACACCTATATATAATATACACCTGGGAACAACCAAGTCAAGTCTGGAATTGAGTGCTTGGCTCGAACCCAGAACGTGATCAAGAAACGTGCGCAACCTCTCAGTGACCTCAAGCCTCCGTACGAGTTACGTAAATTTTCCATTCCATAAATTGTGAATTCGAGACGATTTCACGTTAAATGGCATAGCTAGTCTATGCAGACTGGTAATTATTATCTATTAATTGACTTTAATAGCTGTAAAATACAAGTATATCAAAACTTATTTAGAATTGACTAATAGAATAACGTGTTAAGATATATA
>JAUTBT010010094.1:0-24484 GCA_032361225.1 Lepetodrilus schrolli
GGTGCTCGCAGGTTTACTGCAACATTCAGCGCTACGGATGTTGCGGGTTTCCTCCTGCCCTAAACTGACAAGTGATAAAAGTGAAAGAATCTTGAAAGCGACTTAAAACCCAGATGCAAAAAAAAACAAAACACACTTTCAAATCGAATTCCTCAATTCGGATTGGGGAATTCTATTTGATACACAGAGATTTGAGAACATACATTCACACTGCCTCTCGCTGATACACAGAGATTTGAGAACATACATTCACACTGCCTCTCACTGATACACAGAGATTTGAGAACATACATTCACACGGCATTTGAGAACATACACTCACACTGCCTCTCGCTGATACACAGAGATTTGAGAACATACATTCACACTGCCTCTCGCCGATACACAGAGATTTGAGAACATACATTCACACTGCCTCTCGCCGATACACAGAGAGTTGAGAACATACATTCACACTGCCTCTCGCCGATACACAGAGATTTGAGAACATACACTCACACTGCCTCTCACCGGTTTGGAATCGTTCACACTCTAGCGACTTTCACGTGAAAACAGTTTCAAGGGGAAATCATGTGCACGTGTCACGTGTCCATGCATGAAATCTGGAAAACTGTAGTTTCATTATACTACTTTTATCGTACAAAAGCACACGCTGGGGTCTGGGTGGAAATATGAAAACAAATCTCCAGAAATGATATGATGCGATATCTATATGAAAGGTACTCGCCAAAGGGGCCTTTTCTAAATATAGTCTGGCAGATATGTGAAATATTTGAGGGAATTGTGCCTTTGATGATACAAGCGTGACTTTGACACACTGTTAGAGCAGGCCCTAAGGAAGACTTTTAGCTAGAGGACCATCGCAGGTTTGTGGTATGGCCATGCCCGTTGGTAGTTTACCAGTATCTCAGGTTCTAGACCACATATGATCTTGATTCTGGTGGCTAATACTACATTTTCAAGGATGAGGAATGCAGTGGTACTATTTACAACACACTAGCTACGTATATCTAGCATTTAGAATAATCTGTGAACAAAATTACAGTAAAACCATCAAGATATTTCTTATTTGCCGAGTTGCACATATTTTCAAACTGAGACAAAGTATTATGCAGTACTTCACAATGCTGCCTGTATAATTTATTTTTTAATTTATTTATTTTTAATTTATTTATTTTTAATTGGGGTTTAAAGTCGCTTTCAAGATTCTTTCACTTATCTCACGACTTGTCAGTTTTAAGGCAGGAGGAAACCCGCAACATCCGTAGCGCTGAATGTTGCAGTAAACCTGCGAGCATCGGCTGGTACTGACAAGACCAAGGATGATAACTGCATTGCCACTCTACAGACAGCGCATCCTATCAATATCGCATCAGAAATGTAACTTTCGTGAACATTGATGTGCTGAATCAGTGCTGCTTGTGTTGGGAGGGGGGGGGTCCATCAATCGTTCTACTTTTCTGGGTGAACAGCTGCTTGCATGCCTGATTGATTGATTCCCGGTTGCTAGTGTGTTCATAGAGCAATACCACGAATCTCTCCAGAGGCTCCATCCAGTCGTCTATGGTCTCTGGGGTGGTAGTTAAAGAACAGTAGGCTCTAGTGACGTCATCAAAGGTTGCTCATGTATCCCACGCCGTCTTCTTGTCCCTACCACCAAAAGATGACACCGTGTCACATCCAGTAAAGGAATGGAACATTGGTAAGGCTATGCATCGATCCGAACCTGCCCTCGCCATCTCATGAGTTGCCAAGTGTCGAAAACTCTTCCCAGCTCCAATCAGTGATGTTGAGGTGTTTGGGCTGCTTTCACTGCCAGTACTAACACACCTGTGTCAACTGTGCGTATTGACACCTTGGTATACCCTTCCTTCACAACACCTAAGTGCAGTAGGATGCGGGTATCAGCCTTCTCATGACCGCATGGTACGAAACCTGATATATCTCTGAGCTGAGTACAGAGGACCAGCATGATGAGTGTTGATTATCTGCTTGTCAGTGTCAAGGGCTGTCACAGTAGTTGCCAGGAAGTAGAACAGCTCAGCCTTGTCGTCGATGCGCAGAAACTCTGCCCAGTTTCCAGGAATGGTACTGGACGACTCAATGTGTCTACGGATTCCCTTACCTCTCTTGCTGCGTGCTTCGGCCTTCAGACTTTCAGGGAGATATTCATCCCACACAACATCCACTCTACTGACATGTTGCAACTGAGACAGGATGTATGGTGTAAATACTTGCTGTGCGTAATCGGAAAATGTCTTGGCAGCACCAGGTCATAGCATATTCATGAGAGCATGTACTGTGGGACTAGATGCATTCTCCTATGAAGGAACCAGGTCCTCCAAAGATCCCACTTCGTACCAGTTCTCAGCTTGCCCATTTGCGACTGCTGGTGAACAAGCCTGGTTTTCATGCTCGAAGAACTCATCCAGATTTCCGTCCCGTATCTTAGGGCTTGATGGGCTTCGTCAGGTTGACTAGGGGATCGCTGACATAGGTGTCATACTGGTCCTGTCCAAGTTTCTCAATCTGGTTCACAGTGTCGATGACTGCTGCATCTGCAAGGTCTCTGGTATCTAGTACGAGAAGATCTACACTGCTGTTTTCGCAGAATGTA
Organism: Lepetodrilus schrolli; assembly: GCA_032361225.1. Lineage (NCBI taxonomy): Eukaryota > Metazoa > Mollusca > Gastropoda > Lepetellida > Lepetodrilidae > Lepetodrilus > Lepetodrilus schrolli. The sequence continues at coordinate 2,618 of JAUTBT010010094.1, forward strand.
TTTCCCATGTCTTCTATAGCATCAGTTAATGCTTTAACATCTGGGGCAAACGCCATCTGTGCATGTTCGGTCTGTTCGTGGTGCCGGGTGTCATTGTCCTTTCTCTTCTCGGTGGAGGCCTCAAACTCTTCAATCATACGTTCCATCTCGGGACCAGACAACATCCAGCGTTGCGGAGCTGCAGCGTTCATTGTCCGACCCACAGCACCACCGTCACCTTTCACAGAGGCGTTGTTCTGCTCGTGAGCCTTGTCAATGGCAATAGCAGAGAAGCCGTGAGTCATCTTCTTGACAGCAAAGGTTTCTTTCAGAAACTGGCCGTGGACATCGGGATAAGTATCCATCAGGGTAATCATATCAAGCAAGTGGACTGGTAGCCATCAAATATTAAATATGTTGATTTTGTTCACATATTAGTCTAAATGCTAGATATACGTAGCTAGATTGTTTTAAATGGCACCACTGCATTCCTCATCCTTGAAAACGTTGTATTAGCTTCCGGAATCAAGATCCTAGCTAGTCTCGAACCTTAGTCACTGGTAAAATAACAACGGTTGGCTGCCATTTTACAAAATGGCAGCCATTATGGCCATAGGACAAATTTGCTATGGCCCTATAGCTAAAAGTCTTTCTTAGGGCCTGCTCTAACAGTGTGCCAAAGCTCATGCTTGTATCATAAAAGGCACAATTCATTCACATATATGCCGGACTAATACAGTGTTAGAACAACACAGGCTTATTCGTTAGTCATTAGCTATTTATCAGCTGTTCATAGCCAGACAATCATGTGTGCAAAGACAGTGTATTGGAGTTATCTCCCCTTGGTCATACTTACACTACAATGTTCAAGTGTTAAAAGACTTGATGGACACTATCACAATTAATTTTTTTTATTAAAACAAGCTTGAATTAACCATTCCGTGATGATTTTAAAGTCGTGTTTCTCTTGAATCCAAGGGAATATGTATTTGTAAATACGCAATGAAACGGGCGTCAAGCGGTCTAGCCTTTGTACTCATGTATTCATGGGCGTGCGATTGCATAAACTGATGGAAAACTAACTGCAATAAAATTCATCAGCTGGTCATTTGCATGTCACGGTTGGTGGTGTATTAAATAAAATACTAAACTCGGTTCCGTGTGATACCATTTTAATGATATCACACGGAAGCGAGTTTAGTATTCTCTATATATTAGCCTGACTAGTTAAGACATATGAAATATTTCGGTTTCACTGACGTTTCACTCACTTGAGATATCGATACCAACCTTGGGGAAAATGCTATCACAATTATTATCTTTCCAACATTATCGATGATCCACCAATATTACCTATATATCTAGCTGACCAAGGCGACCTATACTATTGTACTTTGTTTTTCAGAGTTCGACCGGATGTTCGTGGATGGTTCTGAGTACTCCTCGTCCACATTGTCCAGCAAGGACAGTCGGTCAAGCGGATACACCTCCACGAGCGGGATCAGCAGCATGGCATCACAGCGGTCAGCTAGGTCAGATACATCGGACAAGTCACCCTACCTCCCCCGTAGTACCCTGAACACTGCTTTCACCGTGTCAAGGTCAAAGACAACTACGTTACTCAGACAGGACTTGGAGGTCACAGTGTGACAGTGATTCCGATTGGATACCAGTGTGAACGTTATCAGACATGCCGCGGAGGAGTAGGATATATTACAGTCGTGTAAATACAACTTCAAACCAAATCAAAGACGGGGATGTCGATGCAACAGAGAGATGTGGCGGAGATAGATATCATCCGGATAACATAGGATCTGTGTATCTTGAAGAACATCAATGGCATATACGTCACATGAGAATGGTCGCTTGTAAGACAACGTTAATGACAAAGTTATGATCAGATACATGGAATAGCTGCCAAGTTGTTTGAAAAGTGAGATCTTCCACCACTTTCTTCCATCTTGTACTCAGATCATGCCAGCATTTTCTTCTCGGTCGTTATCTCTGAATCGTCACTTAAACCATGGCAGTTGTTGCTAAACCGTTCCTTGGTCTGTTGAATTGTGTTGTGTAGAATGTCACTGCAGTGTTATTACAGTTGTTCACAATACTGGTATTCGGAGACCCGTGGCCATGTGTGTAGGCTCTACCGTATCAGACACAAGTTCAGTAATAGATTTCTTACCTCTTATTTCTTATTTCTTATATTTCTTTTTCTTATTTATTATATTTCTTATTTATCATTTATTATTTTTCTTATTTCTTCTTTATTATATTTCGTATTTATCATTTATTATATTTCTTATTTCTTCTTTATTATATTTCTTTTTCTTATTTATTATATTTCGTATTTATCATTTATTATTTTTCTTATTTCTTCTTTATTATATTTCTTTTTCTTATTTATTATATTTCGTATTTATCATTTATTATATTTCTTATTTATTATTTATTATATTTCTTATCTCTTATCTCTTATTTCTTATTTATTATTTATTATATTTGGCTTCATAACATTCAGGCTATCGTTTCTCGAAGCTCTCATTCATATCCCGATGCCCGATGCCCAGTGCCAGATAGCCATGTATAAGAGATCGCTACGAGAGTGCTCATTATGATCTCGTAGTAGATATGATAATTTCGTGAAATAATATATTCGCTAATCAGTGGGAATTATCATGAATTTATAATTACAACAAAACCAGGTATTAGGCAGCTATGAAACGGAAATATACATATTTCAAGTGTTTTAATCAATACAATAAATACTGCTTCTCCTGTATTATTAAATACCAGTTTAACTAAACCATCGACGGTCAAGCGAAATACAAGAATGAATCAGCACGACTTGACTAGTACTGATGAAGTGGCAGCACACTGGCCAGCTATAGACACGTATACGTACACAGACCATTGAGACTACCAGTTAATGCTGTACTAGATCTATCATAGACACACTGCTTTCTGGAATAGTTCTGTTGACGCAAGAAATAGTCCATGATATTAGAACATACTATATATAGACGAGGCTAGACGTGTCAGCGTGTGATACGATACTATGTTTATGAAACGAGTGGATTGTTTAGTATCTGACATTAGTAAGCTATACCGGTTCAAATGGAGATACACATGTATCTCGGACTATTGTAAAACGTTTTTATAACGTAACCATACCATAGGTGTTGATATATTATTGTTACAATATTGCAAGCGTGTGATTTGTCAACTAGTTATAATGTGTCTGCAAAGTATCAGGCTCTGTGTTATAACTATCAAATCACCTCTGTAAATGTTGATCACGTTTTACCATCTGAAGTCAGCATTTATTACAGTATGTATGTTGAATGTAATGTTTTGTACAGTACACAATATTTTGAAGGTTTTATCTTGTCTTGTTATTATTTTAATAAATGTTTTACTCCAGTAGTAACAAGTGTATACATTAAATAGATTAATCTATGTCACACCTTGTTCTCACCCAAATAGTCCTATTAAAAATATCACCCTAGAGCAGATAAGCACTTCTAGATTACCGGAGAACAAGTAAAGAATTTCAGAGGCTCCTTTCATATACTAGTAAATATAATACCAATCAGTATAATTTATATTCATACTATTTACTCTCACCCTCTGAGACTGGATTCTATACATAGATCAGAGAGGTTGAAGTCGTGCAGGTAAATATAAGACTTATAATTGATGAACATATTATATGTAGCGTGGCAAAAATCGTTTAAGAAAAATAGCAATTAATACCAATATATAGTGAACATAAACTATAGTACTTAACATTCATATATGGGTAATTATAATAACATATTTTGTCCTTGATCAATGTGTTTAGTTAGCACACTGTGACTATCAGAGTCATGGGGTTATCTGTGCTAACAAGTACGGATAAATATTAAGTAATGAGTAGAATTTTACTTGTGTCTAGTTACAAGTTACATGTGACCATTAAATACAGACATTCGTTTATACAATGTGTAAGTCATGATATATTTATATTGACACTATGTTCAAGATATAACACATGTGCCAACCTTTTGTCACTTGCATTGTACAAGAACCGTTCGTTTGTGTAGCTGAATATCTACCGTGTGACATGAGAACGCGATGCATTACGACTGAGATCGCAGACTGGGAACATTTCGTCAGGATATCGTTGTCAGGTGACTTATAGACGGTAAACACTAAGGTCTGATCGCTTATTGTATATTTAGATTCCACGAAGTAAACTTGAATAATCTGATTTCAAGTTCTTAAACATATTTCTGGATGCCTTCGGATGAAAAACCACATTCCAGGCAAGTTTATAAGTAGGATTTCACTGAAAAAAATTCTTAAATGTTGCAATACTGGGGCTTTTTTTCCCATGAAAACTTGTTTATTTCATTTCTATAACGTGATGTGTATTGATTTCTGTAGACATTATACTCACGTTGACTCGTCCACTCATTTATTTCCAATATGAGAGGATTTTCTTTAATCATCATGACTTTGACAATTAAGTAGCCAATGATTAATTGATCTAATATAAATCGTCTATAAATATATTTTATTCTTCATATATTGGCTTATAGTCAGTACAAAGGTTATAGGTTATTGCATTGGTCAGACTAAACTTATCGTATATAACACACTGGATACCATTCCACTCTACTATTATATGTGATAGAATATATGATACACTACATTCATAATACAACACATGACTGAGGTGTCAATTTGGAACAGTGAGCAAATCTGTTCTCGCTTGTCTAAGACTCACAACGAGTTTTATTCCCCAATCAATACTGATTATAGCATTTTGTTAGAAATGGTGACAACATGCAGGCCACGACTGGAAGGTCTCGGAAAATAACAATTCTATTCATTAGACAATCGAAACTAGGAATTCCGCAGAGACGAGTAAAAGACGTGAATTCAGCGCCCCAGTCTCCCTAAAGATACACGCTTTCATGCGAGCACTGTTAGTTAAAAAAAAAAAGCCTGAAAATCGAAAATTCATGCTGTAAACACAATAGCATATTGGACTGAGTGATCATAAAGTTGCGTCTTTTAACACGAGTGGATTGGCATTGCTGTGAGAATAAACGCATTTCGAGGATCTCTTGATGCTCATGCTTCAACTATGAGAGCATTCAAACATGAATAAGATCTAGAATACATAACGTCACCATGCAAAGTAAATAAAGAACAAAGTTACGGGGATTTTGTTTCGGAGATCACTGACGTTTGTAAGTGATCTATAAATAGGTTTATGAAAATCTTCTAGAAAGTGTTTTGATTCTTGTTCATGTAGTAATACCTGGTACACTTGCCCATGTCTCCTAGATTTGGTGAGTGCTTTATGAAGGAGATGAACCTGAAAACGATATCGAACTCTGTTCCTTTCTTGAATATTTAATGACCATTGAGCACGACCAATACATTTGTGATGTCTTCATAGTGATCGATTCTTTGATTGATTTTGTATTTAAATTCAGATTAGGAAGAAAGAAAGCAACTCGATTTATGAATACTTCGCAGCGTAAATTACATTTCAAATGTCTGGTGTAGAAAGGTATTTTAAGCGTATACTAATAACATACCTCTCTAGACTTCAAAACGTTGTTCACATGCATTCTATCATATTGATATCTATATAGATAGTGATGCGTTTGATATTAAAACTTTGTCATTGCTGCTGATTACTGTAAATGTCTGGTAGGATGAAACTTAAAATACCTGTAACGTATAAGCATTGCAGTAAACATGCAAGCGTTAAATGGTACTGACAAACCATTTATTATACTAGTAACTGAAATCAAACATAGTCTGCTATCGTAGCATGTCAGAGACATATATATAGCTTACAAAAGGATTTTCTTTTTTCTTTGCATTTCAAGTTAAGCTTTTTTTTAAAATCGTCTCGGACGGATTAATTTAGTAATTGGAGATATGTGCTTTCATAAAAAAAGTGACTACTCAGCAGCTGCGTAAACTGGAGGTACTATCCACTATTAGACACATAAACTGGATGTACTATCCACTATTAGAGATAAACTGGAGGTACTATCTACTATTAGACACATAAACTGGATGTACTATCCACTATTAGAGATAAACTGGGGGTACTATCCACTATTAGACATAATCTGGATGTACTATCCACTATTAGAGATAAACTGGAGGTACTATATAATATTAGAGACATAATCTGGAGGTACTATCCACTATTAGAGATACACTGGAAGTACTATCCACTATTAGAGACATAATCTGGAGGTACTATCCACTATTAGAGATACACTGGAGGTACTATCTACTATTAGATACGTAAACTGGAGATACTATCCACTATTAGAGATAAACTGGAGGTACAATCCACTATTAGAGACGTAAACTTGAGGTACTATCCACTATTAGAGACATACACTGGAGGTAGTATCCACTATTAGAGACGTAAACTGGAGGTATTATCCACTATATAGAGACATACACTGGAGGTACTATCCACTATATAGAGACATACACCGGAGGTACTATCCAATATATAGAGACATACACCGGAGGTACTATCCACTATATAGAGACATACACCGGAGGTACTATACACTATTAGAGACGTAAACTGGAGGTACTATCCACTATTAGAGATAAACTTGAGGTACTATCTACTATTAGAGACATAAACTGGAGATACTATCCACTATTAGAGATACACTGGAAGTACTATCCACTATTAGCCACATAATCTGGAGGTACTATCCACTATTAGAGATACACTGGAGGTACTTTCCACTATTAGAGACGTCAACTTGAGATACTATCCACTATTAGAGACGTAAACTGGAGGTACTGTCCACTATTAGAGACGTAAACTGCAGGTACTATCCACTATTAGAGACGTAAACTTGAGGTACTATCCACTATTAGAGACATAAACTGGAGGTAGTATCCACTATTAGAGACGTAAACTGGAGGTACTATCCACTATTTAGACATACATCGGAGGTACTATACACTATTAGAGACGTAAGCTGGAGGTACTATCCACTATTAGAGACCTAAACTGGAGGTACTATCCACTATTAGAGACGTAAACTGGAGGTACTATCCACTATTAGAGACGTAAACTGGAGGTACTATCCACTACATAGAGACATACACCGGAAGTACTATCCACTATTAGAGACATAAACTGGAGGTACTATCCACTATTAGAGACTTAAACTGGAAGTACTGTCCACTATTAGACATATACGGTATATACAATTTAATGTTATCTCCTCTAATATGATGACACCTCATAAGAACATATGTTGTCTCGTTCCGCAGACTAGCATTTCGATGTGAAGGTGTTCCAGGCTACTACCCTCTTTCATTCATCCTGTATGTACAATGTGTACCTTATTGATCACGTGACATGCTGAAAGTAGTCTGTCACTGGATAGGTATCCATGTCCTGTACCATTCATCCATAGATGAGTCTCTCTCTCTCTCTCTCTCTCTCTCACACACACACGCACACACACACGCACACACACACACATGCACACACACACACACACACACACACACACACACACACATACACACACACACATTCTGATTCCAGGTGGAGAGAGTGTCCCCGTGCATATCCACGAGTAGAACTCTCCAGCTCTACAACAGCCCCAGACCAGTGATATATTATCACATGCTTTTTATTTCCATATTGATGCATTTCTGGTGGGTTTTATTTAAAAATCAATATACACTATTCATCCAGAGCAGTACATTTCAGATAAGCTTTGTGTGAAAATAAATCTGCTAACTAAGCATATTCTTCGCGATGGCAAGTCAGCCGCTAGCTCAGAAGAGCTGGAATCGGCTTACTTATACATTTAGTAGTTCTATGGTACCCAAGACGTCTTGAATAGCAACCCCGTACAACATGGGTCCAGCATCACTCTCGTAAATCCCGTTAAAAGCTTCCAGGTTCAGGTTTATTTATTGTGTCTATAAACATATCTCTTCACTACAGTATCAGTTTCTGCTTGGCAGAGACAAATATTTGTGTTGTGCGAGTATTTCCCTGTAAAGGACTACTGTCAAGACTGCCATTACAGACCTTTAAAGAAGTAATGCCTTCATTTGCTCGGCAATTCATTTCCAATTTTCCACTTTGCCAGGTTCTGACTTTCGCCCGAGTGAATCAATATGCACCTCGGCAGCTCAGATAACTTCTGCAATATTCTTAGAATGATGTTCACCTCGGGCAGCACTGACGTGAATCCGCCGCCTCAAATAACGCTGCTTTTCCCCGCCGACAAATTAACACCGGAAGCGTTCAACACCGACATCAGCGATGGATGCCCACATTTTCGGCATACTATTATCACCTCGCAATATAAATGCTAGAAATATAATCATCCACCAAAGGAAAATACTACTACTCCATTTCACCGGCTGGTTTATAAATAGCACCAATTGATATTTCCTGCGGCGCCGTGTTACTATAAATACAACCAACTATATTTAACCTTTAACCCGCCGCTCTGAGCACCACACGGCTATCCGTGCCGATCAGGAATCGGCAATATCGAGCTTACACGTGATTTGCAATCTTTTATATTGTAATGTATAGACAGACTACTGCTAGTATCAGCCAGCATAGCAGCAGGTAATGTCGTACTAAGACGAGGTAAGAAGTTACCACGGTGTGTGTGTGTGTGTGAGGGGGGGGGGGGGTGCGTGTGCGTGTGCGTGTGCGTGTGTGCGTGTGCGTGTGCGTGCGTGTGTGTTACTCAAAATTGCATAATACAGGCACCGAGGTTACGAAACGTTTTTGAGTACCATTTCAACTCGAATTTTGTGTGAGGATTTCTGAACAAGACTTCATTGAGGATGAACTAGCACGAAAATACGTTTCGTAACATAGAACCTGACAAATTTGAGACCAGCTGTTTACGATTATAATTTTTAAAAGTAAGAATTAATATTTGAAGTGTAATATAAACCAATATTTCACACAATATTTCATTATTAATTTCAAACATAGTAGATAAATGATCTTCAATGCTCAGATATTTCTGCCAGTTTACACAGACATATAATATGGAGTCGAATCATTGTTTTAAAAGATATATTTTACTGAATGAAACCGTAGTTATTGGACTTTAATGTGTGAGCGACACGTGATTTATACACGCTGTCAGTATTACATGTATTTTTCTTTACATGGAAAAATAACCAAAAATAATTAAATATTGTCAACCAACTAGTCACACCGCCGGTTAGTAATATAACTGAAGGTCAAGTGGTATTAGAATGTGACTTACGAGGTAACAATCATGATTAAATGAGTATATAACGCTCCTAGCGGTCCAGCAAGCGAAAGTAACAAACAGACAATGAACAACCATTTTTTTCGAATATCTTTATAATGTAGAATACAAACGTACACCGTTGTCATGTATATTGTCATCATTGCGAATAATTAATTACATTTCAATTATAACAACATTTATTATTAATTTTATACATGCATTAATCAAAGCAAATGACGCAAGTATAAGCCACCCCATTGTAAATCACAATATTTACAACAGATTTGAATGATGTAGTCTTAAGGCTTCTACAATGCCGCTACATAACGTGAGAATGTAATACATACACAGTGTAATACAGCTAACCAAATTCAGTTGAGGAGGAATTATTGAATCACCAAACTTCATGACATAATTTCAGATAAAAAGGATATCTGTTTTCTTTTCAATGAGAAATTATGTTCCCCATTAACGTGGAAATAAGAGCCATGATCTATAAAACAAAAATCTATCAGCCATGATCAAATTTGCTGAGGGATCGTCCCAACAGCGTTACCTCTGGATACTGCTGGTAGGATGGTGACCAGCGTTAAGTGCAGTAATAGAACGGTGAAAAAGGACGGCGGCATATTTATCTAAGGTACACATTTCCGAGCCTAATCTGAATTATAGATGTTCATTAATTCGTGCAAGTAATATCTGGAAGAGAATTAGGACTCTCTACGAAAGGAATTGTGTCTGATAGACAACGACAAGGCGTCATCTGGTCACAGTAGAATATGATCGTAGTAGAATCTGGTCGTAGTAGAATCTGGTTTAACACATTAGAATCTGATCATGGTAGTTTCAAGAGCTTCGCGTAATGTTTAAAGAAGTATTACTACTACTGCGCTGCTGCTGCTACTACTACTACTACTACTACAACAACAACTACTACTACTACTACAACTACTACTACTACAACTACTATTACTACTATAACTACTACTACTACTATTATTACTACTACTACTACTACTACTACTACTACTAACTACTACTAATATTACTACCACGGTTGCATCCTCGAATACCAGACTATTATGCCTACTTGACATAAATAACAATGGTCTGCTTTTCGAAGATGCAACTGTTGCCTATCATTGTTATAATTATACATTTCTTTCATATACAATATTTCACTGTCTTCAAGAGATTAATACTAATTTAGGTTCTCTTCAACCGACACATCAGTTACTGTATTTGTAACCAGTCTGAGATTGCTAAATTACCAGTGATGCCCGACTATTGGTTATTGCGACTTTACACAGATTACCTCCGGAGCTTCGCGAAGACCCAACACCCCTGGTGACATCGAGTGACACTGTAGCAACACGTTCTCATGGCGCCAACCATATCATCATGGTCTCCAATTTCCAGCGTTCTATTTCCACCAGGGATGTTCTATTAATAACACAACAATGCTGCTATGTTTGGTGCATAGACAGACAAGGCTTGGAGGAACATTCTGACAGCTATGATACCAGTGACATCTAACACTGGCACCATGTCGGAAGTCAACAAGGACGTACTAGCAACAACACGTACTTGACATTCCAATTTCATATTCATTTACTATATCTTGTTCAGAAGAAGTCTTCTTGGCATTGCCTGCTTGTATTAGAATCCGAAGTACATAAGTATTTAAATACTACACTTTTATATTACGAAACGGTCAAATGTAATAAAAAAAAAATTAAAAAATGAATATAGTATAGTTATTATTGACGTTGTTACCAATGTAACATACATTAATCCGTACATTCATTACAATGTTCTGACATATGGTACTACGGTACCGTATTTGACCTGATATTTCAGCAGACAGAACTTCCGGAAAGTATGTTACGTCTGAGAAAAACCTTGATACCTGTTAAGCAATGTGGCTGTGTTAAAAATCGATCATCAAGAGTATAATGAAAACTAGACGTTGTATTCTACAGCAGTTTTTTTTGACGAAAACATAGATTTCAGTTGTAACCACCAGCCAATTTAGTATCCATGGAGACGGTTTCATTGGTAACGTATGACGTCATAAGATTCCACTGCGAGGTAGCATTAATTTTAGGAAGTAAATGGTTGCTATGAAAATGAGCCTCTGGCGAAGCTCGGACATGAGTCATCGACACAAAGATAGTTAGCTATACCAGCATCACAGATCAACAGGTGGGTTTTATAGACAGTTACAGTAGCTCTATTTTTTGTTTGATTTAATACAATCTGGAATGGTATGATAGAAATACAACATCCGTTACTTAGACGTCGCTGCTAATTTGATATCACAATCTTGATCTGATAGTTCTACATTCGTGCAGTATGATGCCACTTTAGTTACATGTAGGTGCTCGTAAATATCATTTAGCACATATAATGGCGATACTTGCCGTTCCTTTAAATATCTTTCACAGAATTCCCTTCCTCCCTCTCATATTTCTTTTTCATAATTCCACATACCCTTTGACAATGTAAACGTCATTTAATGCGCGAGATAGTTTCCAGTGTCTCATAATAATAATCCGTTTCCGCGGGGGAAAAGCGAGGCAGTCTATATTTAGTACAGAGTAATTTAGAACAGAGCACTGGCGATACAACGTCGTAAGTTTTGGAGATTTGTTTTTCATGTTCCCCTGGTTAGTACATGATGTAGTAATTTTAATGGAAACCTACCGTTAAATATTAACATATGTTATTCATCAAAATACGATTGGAAAAACCATTAAAGTTTTCCAAATTATGAAACCCGCTGCTACATGTATCTACATCAATCATTTACATATGTTATGATGTAATAAGGAACTAATTATAGAAACATAGGCAACAAGAAACAAAGACAGATATGGAACATTTACTAAATGATATTTAGACATGAAGACAACGTATAGTGACTACTTAATAGTATAGTTATTTTTTAAACGCTTGGATTTTCTTTTCAAAGTTTTAACCGCATTAAACATGGCAAGTTTAACGTTACAGTTTTTGACGTCGCAGTTTCCTCTCAAGAATGTACATGTAAGTTGATTTTAATTACACCTGATGCCTGTATATCTTCTTGACTGTTATGACTTTAAAAAAAAAAAATCAGATGTGCATAATATACTAATCTTATTGGTAAATCTTATGAATAGTAGTAATTGATTATTAAAAAAATATCTGTGCATGAATAGGATACTGATATACTGATATCCTAGGCTTTTACTGAACCAGCAATTTTGACACATAACAGCGAATGCTTTCAAGTAAAGATAGCTAGCGTATTTTGTAAATCCATTAGGTGGTTGCGTTACTTTAGTTATTAACGCCAGCGGCATATTTAACAAATATAAAAACAACTGCAAATTCGCGTTAAGGCAAAGACAAAGTCGGTAGTTCTGGAGGCGAGTGGCTCCTAATCTGAGAGCTTTAGGAATCGCAATGACGTCAACATGGGGGTGGGGGGGGGGGTGGACTCACCAAAGAAAGACCATTTTGTGTGCTAGGCAAACATTGAGATTTATGTAGTCTCTTATTTTACTTGAAAGTAACATTGATTGTTTATGAGTTCTTTCCACCGTTTATAGATTCCGATGTCAACACCGAAGAAGGGTCACCGTTAAATAGTTTATGATATGTTTTTCATAAATATAACATCATCAATTCCTCATTCCATCATTCCTCTTCTTATATCGTTGTTTTAATATCAACGTTGGTGTGACACTTTCACAAGTTTGAAAGTTTCAAGGCGGAATCAGCCACCATATAAAGCGGCTGTAAAATGATTGATAGTCACTTCAACAGAAATATAGCATCTCGCTGGTTTGGGAAGCTGGATGTTGTTGATCAGTGTTGTTGAGTTTGTATGATGTTTCATCTGGCTTCCGGCTGAGGTTGTGGCTGTGGCTGTGAGAGGTACCAGTTATTCTTCTTGGTGGTTGACATAAGGACGACCATTTTCTTTAATAATATTATTTATTTACGCTGATGACTTTAGACAGCTCACAATAATGATGTCACCGGGGACTTGGGCACACGTCTGCACTCCCAAGTCCCGTCGAGGCGTTCTCTAAGTCTCCCGATCTCAGACCTCAGCTCTCCGATCTCCGATCTCAGTTCCCGCAGCTCTCCGACCTCCGATCTCAGTTCCCGCAGCTCTCCGATCTCCGATCTCAGTTCCCGCAGCTCTCCGATTTCAGATCTCAGTTCCCGCAGCTCTCCGATCTCCGATCTCAGTTCCACCAGCTCTCCGATCTCAGATCTCAAAACTCTCTCAAGTCATTGTCTCCGTGTTATATTCCTGAACCTCAGAGTTTCACGATGTTCTAACTGACCAATCGTCATTTTACCCATCATCTAAAGTCTTTGGTCCTACTTTTCCATGCACCCCTGACAGCGTTCCACATATTACTTATCACTCCTTCAAATATCAATTTTATCAAATGGTCTCTTTGACGATACAGTTTACACTGTGTACTGTAAGAAATACTTACGCTTTCATATTCCCAAATATACAATACATCTAAATATTTCTGAATATTTATAATATCAAATACTTGTTTTAAAGTCAGAAAATGTGATCCTGTCAGCCAATTGAGAGCAGGGTAACATATTCATCATACATATGTACGTATGTCATACTAAACTAGTTTCGGTGCGATACTATTTGTTATGGAACGAATGGATAGTTTTGATATATGAGATACTGTAAGACACATAGAGGATCTCATATGAGTTGGCAAAACTGATATTATGCGAGTCTCTGCCGAGAATAATATCATTTTTGTCAACTAATTTAATAAATTCAGTAATTTATGAACACGAATGTGAGATCCTAGTTATCACATAACTGTAGAAACTATTGTAATATCGATTTTCAATCACAAACACTATATTGGCAAAGGTCTTGGGAACTGAGTTAAAGCACACAGGCAAACTATAGTTCCATGTAAATGTGTAAATATTAATAAATGTGTTTGCACATTTAAATGACGAAATGTTTTAACTTAATATTTGACAAATTTAGTCCCAAGAAGAAGCTCTAAAAAAGGTCCCAAAAGATTTTGATATCGTGAATGAATACAATTATTAAAATCCATTGTGTTATTGTACTAGTGAAACTATTTATATTTATAGCATGAGTTTATTGCACTCCAAAACTCCTATGTTATGTAATAAATGATGATATTTTCTTTTACATAATATTTAGGGGCATATCAGATGTAGCAACAGTGAACTAAAAAAAATTCACTTAAGGCAGGAACATCTATCTTTCAAAAAAAGAAAAGAAATAGAAGGAATTAATTCGGCTGGCTCTTGAATATTTGTCACTCAAACTTTTCATGTGTGTTTTAACCTTGTGCACTTGAAGTGCAAAACTAACGCTAACGAAGAACGCGAGTCTAGTGTGTCTGTATCAAAACATGTATCCTATAAACATGATAAACACATTTCCGGCCGAGATATCCACATGAGCAGACGACATGCTTTCAACTGCGCCATCATCATATCTCCCTCCGTGGGAGAGATATTATATATTAAACCTCCATCAACTAATGGCGTCAGAGTCCCTGTGTACTCGGTAACGTCTTGGTAGCAGTATATTGTAGATTTGTAAAATAACTGACGAAAAAAAATAGATGCAGTTATTTTCAAAAAGGTTAAACCATTTACTTATATTTTCAAAAAGGTTAAACCATTTACTTATACTTTCACTTTTGGCTTCCGTAAATAGGTTTACACATATCACCGCTGAACGTCATTGTCAAAAGTAGCCTCTGGGCATTTTTATAGCCAAATTAACGGGTATTGATTACTCATTTTTGTACAAGTACAATCAATGATATTATATTAGGTAAGTTTCCAAGCATATATTATACGTCATTAGAGTGTGTCTCCATCCCTGACTTCTAATCATATGCTAATACCGGACCTGATGTTTAATACCGGTAATATCTGTCGCCAATTGTAATAATACCTGCCATGAATTTCAATATCTGGACATGTAATAAATTGTGCATAAATTGTAATAAAAATTTCCCTGAATTGTAATTTCAAACTGATCCAAAATTACATTTAAGATTACAAACCCAGAATGTACGTGATAAAACAATACGATACATTTGGGTTTAAATCTCACTTTGATGCATGTATTACAATTGTGTATGATTACAATCCATCCTTTACAGTGGGAAAATGGATATATTGTGACAGTGTGATATTTGCTATAATATTCTTACAAATTAGACCGTCTAAATCAAGTGTATTGATATATAAAATATTGGCGGGCCAGCCATGATTAGCCACTATAGCTTGGCCCCAGTTCAGTTAAGCTAATGATAATTCAATTCACGGTATTGTAATTATCTCTATAATTAATACGATATATCTAATTGTAATTCGCTATGCATTGCTTCAATCTTGCAATGACAGACCTTTAGTCTGCAGTAGCTTTGCTTACCAAGTATGTTTGAATGTTTGTTAATATCCACAGTAACCTTGTATATATAGGTACATATAAGTGACACAGAGATATTCAGAATCAGTAGTGGAATAGAGGTGTCCTACTGTATACTTCAAGATGTGATATAGAACAAATATCAGGCGTTGGAATGGTGCTGCAAATAAAACATCAACAAATCCATCGTGGTGTCTTTCATAGCCGGTTTTGGATAGAGCATAAACACTGTTGAAAACGCCCCTGTTACAATATACTAATGTTAGGCACTGGCCAATAGCTAGATGAGAACCGGGATAATTTTACATTACTGGACTCAGGGGAATAGCAAATCTTACTGCAGTTTCTTTAACCTTTGACGAGCTACTGAAGATAAAAGAGCATGGAAAAACCTGCGAATGGGGCGCTGTGCCATATCACATAGAGGTGTCTTAGCATTGTAATTAAATCAACAGGAACCTGGCGCGCACCATTTGTCTTACATAATTAGCTAAGGCTTCTCACTCACAAAAATAACAATAAGGCAAAAAGCAATGATTGAGGTACAAATTAGCATACCGTCAAACAAGTACGTAGTTCCAGAGGCACAGCGACAGTTACTAGTGGCGGAATAATGAGGTGGGAAGATTGATTACCTAAATAACGTGACAGTGTAGCGTGTAATTCATGCCTGTACGCTTAAAGAAAAATAATGCAAGTGCAGAATTCAATTAAATAGCAACACAAACTTATCCTAGGTCGTATATAATAAATCTAATGGAAATAAAATAGTTTTGTGGTTATATACTAATATGTCAAACATATTGTAGTATCTAAAATCGGCAGTAAAATTTAGGGCATATCAGTGATTGTACAAAATAGTAAAACGAATAGATTTTGTACGGCGTTGTATTAGAATAACACATAACATATTAATTTAATCGGCAATCTTAATATTACACCATTACAAATTGGTTACATGTGGCTACATTTATATATTAACATATATAACCTTCGTAGCAATACATCAGTCAACTAATATTACTACTATCCATGACATAATTTAACTTATTATTACATATAGTTTTGCAATTGTCTACGAAGAGTATATATTTCCTACAGAAGTGTTCTGGATGAATATATCTAGTAATATGCTTTGCCTCTTATGTTTAAGTATAGCGTCAACATTTTATATTTTTAAAAATATATTCGCAACAATCTGTAAATACAGTTTAAAAGAAAACAGTGTAGCGCATCTACTATTTGTAAATTTAAATACATAGCAAACAATATGTGGTCTCCAAATCCTTAAATAGTGTTTGAACAGATACTGACTCTCAGTATTGACACTTTTGGCGTTAATGATAGAGGTAAATCACGTCAGCCATAGCTACCGTACCACCCCCACTTCAGTACCACCACCGGCACTAGTAAACCCCACACAGCTTATTACCATTAATATATCTATGAAGCTATTGCAACTGTCAGGTTAGAATACCATAAACTAGTGGACTCAAGCATAATCACGCTATAAACGAAGCGTAATGTTATTCAGGCTTGGCTGTATGAGAGATAACCGCATCATCCCCGACGCCATTGTAGTTGTATGCACGGAAGCTATGCAATGCTAAAACCAATCTACTTCTAAATAATGTGCCAGAGAAAGTCGACGCTACCTTTAAACGCACTTAGCACATTTTTATTGCAGGAGTCGGGGCTGAGAAGGCCATACTTAACGAGAGTATCCGTGGAAGTCCCCCAGCCTTGTTAACGTAACTGATAGAAGAAGGGACGCCTAGTGCCCAGTGGTTAGAGCGGCTGAATTCTATTTCTGGAAACTCAGGTGACCATATTTCACGGCCCAATGATATCAAGGAGATCGTTCTGACCCAGATTACCAGTATATAACATTATCCTGAGCTCGCTTCAGTAGAGTTGAGTTGGGCTACTCATTCGGTGAAGGATATCTTAAGTATAAATGTCAGAGGAGAAGGATTTATTACCAAATTCCAGGAAGGAACTGGATGCGACACAGAGGTCGTACTGCTCGGAAGAATCACCATGAATAATCTTTACAATTCGCACAACAGTTTCGACAATTTTACGGGACTTAATTATTAATACCAGTGTGCATATTCTGGGAATTAACCATTAATTAACAATTAAGACATGAATCATGTTTTAAAAAATAATACTATTAATTCAGAACGGTTTGAATATTCTATACACATACTGCTTTCAAATTTGCAGAAATAAGAACGCAGCAGTCTCACTTCATAGTTCACAATGGCATGTCTACAAAGATGCCTTTCTGAAAGTACGTTTTAGTGTGTAAAATAATTAAAATAATTATTCGTTGGTGGTTTGGTTAATTGACTCGGTATAGTTGTTCATTCTATGAGATAAAGACTTAATTTCAAGGGTGTAATGAGGATATGGGCCATATAGACTTAATACCCCTGTGCTATGAGGATATGGACTATTATAGACTTAGTGTCACTGCACGTGCTAGGATCATGAGAATATAGCTATAGACAATGTCCAATGTACTATGAGGACATGAGAGCTATATGGCCATAGTACTATTTGAGGATATCATGTGTAAAATTAATGCTATGCGGACTTACTGTTCACGGTGCTATGGGGATGTGAGCTATAGACTTATTGTCCACGGTGCTATGAGTTATAGACAACGTTCATAGTGCTATGAGGACATGAGCTATAATGCCTACGGAGCTATGAAGATATGAGCTATACAAACTTAATGCTTACGGTGCTATCAGGATAAAACCCCGAGTATCGATATACTTCTGGACGACTGAGTGCCATTCCATTTTGCACGTGCTCCAGGTTAATGAGGTGGACACCTTGTCATTAAAGCGTCGCCTTTTACAGACGGGTTTCCATGATGGTCCGAATAAAAATGGCGTCGAATGAAAAGACATTGACTTCAGTAATTAATCTTATATAGGCTGCAGGTCAATATCTATTTCCATCTGGCTAGTCCGTGGTGTACACCAGTGCCCTCGCTGATTTAATAATTCGCCCCTGCTCCTTTTTAGTGCGCTGAGACGCAAATGTACGTACTAGGAGAGAAACCGCAGCTGGGCAGACCAATACAATATTAGATTCCTTCCTTCTCGCTGCATTCAAACAAATCTTGTCTTATCTTTTCTTGTCTATTATCTAGCTGCATGCACCTTTCCAGTTTATCTAAGGGTGCATTGCATGATTGTATATATGTATTTGTCTAGGAATAAATCAAAGGCTTATAAATTTCGCCCTTTATTTATTCAGTGAAATTAATAAATATATTTTTGTATGTCTAACTCTCAGGCTCAATATAGTTTATAAATATATAAATATAGTGTGCATACCTCATATCCTCCATCTCTCTCTCTCTCCCTCTCTCTCTCCCTCTCTCTCTCCCTCTCTCTCTCCCTCTCCCTCTCTCTCTCTCTCTCTCGCTCTGTATGATTTTATTCAGCCTTCTGTAGATTCAATACTTTCGTAAATGTGTAGCTCACAACTGCCTGGTACTCTGTTTACATGTGTTATATTGTAGCATTATCCGGTGACTATATAATGGAAAGAAGACATTCAATCAGCAGTTCCTTTGATGATTTTACTACCAAGACGTCGAAGCCAGAACATAACAAATCAGTATATTATACGACCGTTAAGTGGACTTTAAGCCCAGTCCGAGAGTGATCTGCGGGAAACGATTGTGGAGTACTAGGACATAGTAATGTGCATGTACGTCGATCACGTGACGATACTTAGATGTGCGAGTGGCACTAACGAATAGACACCACGACTTCCGGTGACGGAGAATGTCAGAAGAACGGGAAACGCCGGACAACGTGGTTCAGAAAAAAATAGTTATATAGCTGAAAACATATTATAGGCATATAAGAAACGGTTACATTTACAATTTAGAAGAAGAATGGCACTAGATTCCTAAAACCTAGTTCCGAAATTTGGTAAATAGCTTCTCCACAACATATCTACACATTTATTTAAACAAAACATCATCTTTGGAATAGTTCTTGTGTCAGTAGTATCAATATTCTATCGTCTTGCCCTTCAATGAACGTATAGAGGTCGTAGCCAGATGAAATATAGTTTCCAGTGTTAAATGTTAGATTTCCTAGGCTCAAATCACTCGAGAGTGAAATAATTATAGGGGGAGCGATTTGAACCTGGAGGTGGTGTTCTGAGCCTGGGCTCAAATCACTCTAGAGTGAAATAATTATAGGGGGAGCGATTTGAACCTGGAGGTGGTGTTCTGAGCCTAGGCTCAAATCACTCTAGAGTGAAATAATTATAGGGAGAGTGATTTGAACCTGTCACACTGGCCTATAGTATATTCACTCTGTAACTCGCGCAGGTTCACGTAGCTATGAGCGAGATTGGCCAACGAGAAACGGGAGAGAAAAAAACATGGACCAATGATGCAAACATCAAGTTGGCGTCGCAATCCTTCAAATTCTATATTCCTATCAGCTGTCGATGTGATTTATGTCAGATAGATATCTGCGCTTCCGCCAGAAGCGAATGGAAAGTAAACGAAAAACATGTTCTCGGGACCGCTAGATTTCACAAATTGGCAGCAGGAGTTTTAAATTAGATAGAAAAGTACAACTATGCGAAAACAAATTTATGAATGTTGCAAGTTATGAAAGTAAGGAACATATATAGAATTATATATATATATTGTAACAGGGAGTTGGGGTTGGGGGTGGGGTGGTGGGGGGCGGGGGGAGGTCAACAGTTATTCTGTTCTCTCCATTTCAGGCGATGGAAGCCACAATGATGGATTTGTTGATGTTTTATTTGCAGCTCCATTCCGACATTATATTTTACAATTGAATCTAATTTTCTCAATTTCTGTCACATCTTGCCATAAAGTAGGACACCTATATTCCACTACTGATTCTGAATATCTCTGTGTTCTCTTTCATGACTATATTACATGTTAAAACATCACTTTATATACCCATACAACGTTACGATGGATATTAACAAACATTCAAACGTACTTGGTAAGCTAAGCTAATGCAGACTAAAGAATGCATTGAAACAATGCATAGCGTATTACAATTTGAACCATCGTACTAATTATATAGATAATCCCATTGACATACTGTAAATCAGGAAATTAATACGAGCAGGATATTAATACGAAAGATGCGATTGGCGTATGGCCGCATTTAATTCCTACGCATTATGTAAAATAATGAAAGGTAGGTCCGGGGAAAAACATGGTCGATCGCATTTAATTGTTGTCGCATTTATGTCTAACAGCTTGAGGTCGCATTAAATTAGTGACGCATTAATTTCCTGATTTACAGTATTTATACAGTGAATTATCATTAGCTTAACTGAGCTGGAGACAATCGAAAGTGGCTAATGATGTCTGGTCCGCCAATATTCTATATAATAATACACTTGATTCAGCTGGTCTAATTTGGAAGACATTATTAAGAATATTATAGTAAATATCACACTGTCACAATATGCTATTTATTAATTGCAGTACAATCTGTTTGGAATGTGTACGTGGTGCATATACGATTATAGAGACAACTAAAAAGTGGTCAAAATACATGGGAATAACAAGTAGACCTCGATACATTATTGCAGAATTGTATATTGTCACATGCATGTGTTGGATGTCAGGACACATACATGTCACTTGTTTTCGAGCATCTAGTTTGTTCGCAATCACAGTAATTTGCTGGTTGTCAGAACTGGATTTCCACTAATCAATAACTGCTTTTAATAATTTAATAAGGAAGTATGTAAGTCTGTTTATGTGTTATTCGTGAATTACAGTTTGCTGGATGCTCTACTAACAGCGTTAACCTACAGTTTGAAAACAGCGAAATCTTGTGTTGCAGTGTTACCGATGTTGGTAGAGTTTGTTTGAAATGTTATACATGTCACAAGCCAGCATCGTACATGGCATCACATCTCTCGTTTTGCGGTAAATCCGTAAACAATCAACTTTTCGCAAATTGGGGTTGTTCGAAAACCGGTAACATGACTGAGCCTCAGAGACGTGACATATGATTTCCATCATCATACACTAAGTTGAGCATCAGAGACGTGACGTATGGTTTCCATTGTCATACATTAAGTTGA
>JAUTBT010010105.1:0-44594 GCA_032361225.1 Lepetodrilus schrolli
GTTTTCAATATTTTTATATTTTCATATTTTATTTTATTTATTGGATCGATCCAATAAATACAAAGTATATATGCCATCGAGCTCCCAGCAGTGCGTGCAACTGAATTGCTGTTCATAGTCGCTGTGAGAAGCTACTCACAGCGAAGATATATGCCATTTGCATTATTTGGTGTAGCCATTTGCAAGGGATTTCCCCGTGCTGTAGATACATGGAAGGCATTTTTGCGACACAAATGTAATGATATGTATGCTAATTACATGTTCTTTGCATTTCCAACTCGCATTTGGTCATTTGCGGCAATAAAAACCTGTGATAGTATGCGTTTAAACTTCCTACTAACATATGGCTTTCCATTGATATATTTTAAGATGACGTCGCAGTCGAGACAATGTCATAGTCAAAGCGACATCATAGACTGGTTCAAGGTGAACCAGTCTTTGATGTCGCGTCGACACAACATAGCAACGGTTAGAATATGAAAATTTAGCGAATAAAAGAATAATATTGAGAATATGGATTATAATGCATAATCTAGTGCCTTTGAATATTGTCAATTTCCATTAAATAGAAATATTAATGATAATACGATATGCAATCTGTAAAATGACGAAAATAGAAATTAATAACTAACATATCTTGAAAATTACATTGTGTCTATTAAATATACAGGTCATGTACTTTATGATGCAAAACATGCTTGCGAGCAGATGATCTGACTGTCATATTTTTAGAGCTTGCAACTATTTATTGAGTTTTCTACATCACAGATATATTTTCTAATGTTTCACTTTGTTCGATTGCATACTTACGTTTGCTGATGACATTTATACCAGTTCTGTGTGATATAACGGGTGGAGTGCCAGACGTCAAATATATCTCACAGGTGACGCGATTCTTTTAGTTTTCGAAGCGGAAATAGCATTTTCGTAAGTAGTAAGAAAGCTGATTTACCCCAAAATGGTGACACTACACAGAATGTGTGTGTGACAATGAATACCATCTAGTGACCGGTTTTCATGGTATTAAGGTTCAAAGCGAGCTGCACACAATCTATTGACGATTGTATCGAAATTATGATCTTAAACGTAAAGAACACACACTTCATCATTCATTTATCACAAAACACTGCTATTTCCACACTTAAATTTAACAATACCCTGCCCCAAGCGAATTCATCACTTCAGCAGCCATAACACTGATGTATAGCCCTTCCGTGGTAAACGGAAAAATGTATATTTACAGAGATCAAGTTGGCGCAAAATTCGAAGATTTTGGAAACTGTTTGCCAATATTCAGAAGCACAAGTAAACCACAAAATAGTTCAAATAATGTCAATTCCCAACATAAATACGATAGGCAAACCGTAAAATGATGAAAATGACAAAATTAATACTTTTTAAATTTTTTAATTGGGGTTTAGAGCCGCTTTCAAGGATCTCTCACTTAGTCAGTTTAGGGCAGGAGGAAACCCGCAACATCCGTAGTGCTGAATGTTGCAGTAAACCTGTGACCACCGGCTGGTACTGACAAGACCCAGGATGATAACTGCATTGCCACTCTACAGACATCGCATCCTATCAATATCGCGTCAGAAAGGTAACTTTCGCGAACATTGATGCCGAGACGAAATTAATACTAAAAAAACCATCTTGAAAATGAAATTTTATCTATTAAAAATACTACACTTGTCATTTTAATGAGACATTTTATGGTCAATATGAAATGGCCCAAACAGGATCCCATATAATTGAGATCACATAATTTATGATGCTAAACTTGCCTGCGAACAGATGGTGTGACTGTCATATTTTTTAGAGCTTGCAATTATTTATTATTATTGACATTAAAAAGTGCATTAAGCTCACAGCTTAATTTTCTAATTTTTCACTTTGTTCGATTGCATTCTTACGTTTGCTGATGACATTAATGCCAGTTCTGCGCGATGTAACGTGGGAATTGTCAGACGTAAAATATATCCGACAGGTGGAAGGATTCTTTGAGTTTTGGAAGCGGAAGCAGCGTTTTAGTAAGTAGTACAAAAGCTGGTCTGCCCCGAAATGGGGGACACTACACGGAATGTAATAATAATGATATTCAATAACAAATAGAATAACTTAAGCGGTTTTCGCAAACACACAAGGCTTTGCCTTAGTTCATATTATTTGGAGTCATGTCGGATTAATCATATTAGACATGAAAGTGTTATTTTTATCATGAAATGAAACATTGTCATGATGGATTTCTAGGGTTATTACTGTCGCCGACAGTCAGATTTACTAGTTGTCAGTCGTTGCGATGGCAACACTTTTAGAAAGGTACTTGAAATATTCAGAATAAATAAAAACATTACCAATTATTAATACTGAGGTGGAGACAAATTATTTGATCGTGTTACCTCGAAACAGGGGGGACACACGACGACACAAAACTGTCACCAGCGAAGCAGGACCCATGAACGTGTATAATCCGTAATCCGAAACACGGAATGTCGTGGCTAGACTGGGTTCCTGCCTAATAACAAACCGCACACGACAAGCGCTGGCTACAGTCAAACAAGGAACCAGTTTAATGCATAGATTATTATTATTTTAATGATATTTCAATGAATTGAATGAATATACGCCAAACAGAATATGTTATTATTATGGAAATTACAATAAAATAGTCAAAACTATAAGAATATTATTTGATCAACGTTAATAAAGGGGTATATTTACTTTTACGACAACCACAGGTGATTAACATCCGGTCAAGTACTTCCTATTCCGAAAAACATTCAAGGAAATAAATCATCTACCCACCGTTTCAGTCCTGTTAATGCTATTTGTGGTTTGCAAGACAGGTGAAATGTGTTATTTTAGAATGTCTTGATGTCGTTGGCAACCGATGTCTGCAGGTCTTGCTGATAACAATGGCGACCGCTCCACGTCCTGAGGTGGGGAAGGCTGGTACCACCCACGTTAGTTTCGTCTGTCAACGATGTCGTCTGCCGTTGAAGTTGGACTCCTCCTTCCAGACCTTGGACCAACCTCTTATTACTGAGATCACAGGTCAAATATCATGGTTATAGCGTTACACTAACTTCCACTTAATAGTACTAGGCGGTTTTTACTATTTATCATTGTTCACTCACCTAATTCCGGTCGACTCCTATTTACAGTTAGTCATTTTGAGATTGCATTCTCGCTTGCAAAAAAAAACGACTAAATGAGTTACGATAACAGGACCATACCCTTTAGCCATGTTTTCAAAAATATGTCTGTTCAAGTTAAAAACAGTAAGTTCATGCTATTTATATGCATACGTTTATTTTTGTATGCTGTTTCACTAATACAATATTTTAACGATGTTTAAATGAATCAAAACATAAACTCATTACATATTCATTCAATCAAGTCCTGTCGTCTGCTGTTTACACCTCTACTGTCAAATTAAAATAAAATTAACCATGTGATGCTTGTCAATTTTTTAATCTGTGGATGTTAAGTTGGGACAATCCTTATCTGGTTTATCATATAATTGAAATTTCAAATCATTGACCATGTTAAACTATTTATTTTATAGTCATTTATATAATTGTTTTTAGATTATGACTAATAGAGCTACCGCAAAAAGGAGACACTATTGGAGTTACAATCTTGATAATTTTGTTTTTCTTCATGACTGTAAATAGGCGACGTTACTCTAGCCAAATTATTTTCACATGCTGGACATAATCTCTTGGTCAGTTGGTGTTGATAAATAATACTACAACAAACGTAAAATATTGTGCCGTTTCAAAGGGAAATGACAACTAATACTGGTAAGTATAACATTTCTTAGATTACGGACGTCGATTGCATGCTACAAATGACAATTTGTTAAGTGACCGAAAACCGGCTACTCAAGGATATGCATTAATGTTCAGTACAGTGCGTGTGGCAGCTCACCGAACCACGGGTATTCCAGATCACGCTCTCATTTACTCACTCACAGAAATGCGGACGAAGTATCCGCTTTTGTTTCTAGACTTTCTAGAACAGCCTCACACAGTTGTATATGTGATATTTAGCATCGCTGTATTTTTTAAATGATTCAAATCGTCCATGTTACATAAACCAAAGAATTCTCTAATTTCATATTTGTTTAGGTCATGTAGGCCGCGCTAGGTAGAGTAGTGTACTAGTAGATATATTGCAAGGCATTGTAGTATATATACCTTCACGTGCTATGCATTTTGATGTCTTGAAAATCTTACTGGCTATTCACAGTCTGATTCATCAGAAACGCTAATATCCATCTTGAGCTGACAGCATGATCGACAAACTTCGTGGAGGCTGATAGATATTTTATATATGCAAATGAAGACTCATCTCTTCCGCCAAGCCTATCCCTAGTGACTGTCTTTTTCTGCGCTTCGAGCATGTGTTTTTCCACATGCATTAGAAATGCACTATTATTATAAGTAGGAACCATTTTCAAAACAATTGATTGTTTAACATCAGTGAGTAAAATGATTTATTTCGATGGCTTTAGGTAGTATCTCATTGGGCTGCGACTGTTGATGACAAATTGCGAACAGCATTTGCGAGGGAGTTTCCAAAATGTCTCGACACGTTCGTGGGGGTTCTCAATTTCCCTTGCGTGAGTTGCAGGGCCTCGCTCACACAACAAATTTTTTCTCAATAGTCAGAGAGTGGGTGTCTCGAACCCTTCTCAATTTAGTTTCAGCGAGTTGGAAAGTGCGAGAAATGTGAGACAACTTTTTGAGGGGTTGGCAACCTATGAAAATAAAATATGACTGATTGGAGACAAAAATGAGAATCTGACATTCCGGGCACCAGACAGGTGCGAACTGCCCTGGGAGCCATGTGAGTGCAACAAAGTTGCGAATCAATTGAGAATAATTTGTGAACAAATTGCAACAAAACTAAGACACTTTGTGACTAAATTGCGACCAAAAAATGTTTTGGTCACAATTTAGTCACAAAGTGTCTTAAACAAATTTTGGCCCACATTTTGCCAGGAGTTCGTGCGGCATTCATGCAATATTCATGTGACATACGCAAATGTGTCATAAGTACAAATTACCGTGTGATTCCAACTGAAAATTGTCGCTAATTCGCATATTTTCTCACAACTAGTCTCCAACTAGTAGTGATCTGTCGCAGCCCAGTGAGATACTACTTGTAGTATGCAATTTCAAACTTGAAAGAATAGATTCTTGCATATATATATCTATGAATATGAGCAAAAATGATAATGGACATAGGTAAAATCACACTATATTTGCCACACCCAGCACATTGTGTTTGAGTCACCCTTAAGAATCAGAACATTTCTAATCTAAGAAAATATCAAAATGAAGATTATTTATTACTACATGTATATCATATAAGAATGATAATTTATGTCTTATCAATGTTATGTTCTTGCCTCGTCATGTATGGGTGAGAGATTCCCTCTGTGACATAAAAACAATAATTCACTCACTCAATCACTCACTCACTATGGTCTTACACTTGCAGCCCCTTTGCCTTGTGCACAGGAATCTGAAGACACAGATGTTTTCATTAAAGAGAAAATTGTGGTATGACTTTTTGCTTCAGTAAATGTCTTGACCGTTGATAAGTTGAGAATTTAGTAGAAAGATTATTTTTATGCATTAAGTTATTGCAATCCTCAATTATTACATATTCACTAAATTTCAATCATTGTTTTAGCCTTGCTAGTTTACATTATTACAAGTATGAAATAGAAAACAGAACAATGTGGTAATCATTTCCATACTATGAAAGGATTTGTTTTATGTTCTTACCGTAATTACCCTAATAATTTGAACAGGAGAAAATAATTAAATTTGTAACTGTTCAAATTATTAGAAAAATATGAATATTGAAATTGATCTATGTTCGTATACTTATGGACAACCAAATTAAAGTACAAACTATGGTTGTAAATTAAATAGTAAATACATGAATGACATTTTAAAAATATGTTGTTGTTTTTTCTTTCTTTTTTTAAAAATGATTGTGTTCACATAATTAGAAAATTATGATTTGAAAATAAATGGCAATGTTAGTATTTTTTAGGGTCAGAACAAAAATATTGTCATAGATTCATTTAGGTGTTTTAACTATTAGATGGTTCAAATTGTTAGTGTAATTACGGATCATTGTTCATCTGTGTTCAGAGTTATGTGTGTACAGAGTCGGTGCAAATAAGGTGAAACAGTCTTTGACATCACTTCAACTATGATGTCATTCTAAAATGGCAGCCCCCACACGGTTACATCACTAACTCGTAATTTCTTCCATTAAAAAAAGCTGGTATCCATCCACAAAAGAAGTACAAAATGTACTAGTATATATTGTGCAAGTTGTTTGTGTATACATGTGGAAACTGGGGTGCGTTCATCCTATACTACTTTTCATGTAGTGCTACGGACGCTGTTAAGCCAGCATACTAGTACTAGTACTACTTTCAACTATCATCACGTATGGGTGAAAGATTCCCGCTGTGACGTAAAACAATAAATCACTCACTCACTTTCAACTATTGGTCTGGACCCACTAGTGTTTGTAGGAAAACCCAAAGCATGAAGCAAATGGACTGCACACATGCACAAACCTATTTGCTGCTATTTTCCGATTAGCGACAGACTCGATTCTCTATGTTTTTCTATGCATATTTCACTGTATGCATTGTCTATAGTGTGAACTTACACATCTCTGTGGGATGTTAGTTTCGCTAGCTACAATCATAGCTGACTAAAATTGTACATTTTCAGGACTTCGAGTACGGAGAGGATGACAATATCGTTAAGAAGGTCATTGGGCCAGCCGGGTAAGTTGTAATATTTTATTTTTCAATTGGGGTTTAGAGCAACTTTCAAGATTATTTCACTTATATCACAGCATGTCAGTTTATAGCAGTAGGAAACCTGCAACATCTGTAGTGCTGAATGTACATAATGTTAAATAAATTCCACTGTTACATGATTCATGTATTTGAACATTCAAATTGCTACTTGTGAATAATAATTTCTAAAATTGTATGGTTTTCATTGTAATAATGGTTCTTGTTTGTGTTCAGTGGCACTGATGTCAGTCAAGAGTTCACTCTGCTGGGAGAAACTGGTCCTGGTAGCATGGAGAACCTCAGTCACAGACTCAAGGTATGTGTATGTGTAGTATGAAGAAGACTGAGAGTACACTGATCCATTGCTCGAGGTAATAATGTAGCACTATGAGAGCACACTGATCCATTGACTGGGGTAATAATGTAGTACTATGAGAGCACACTGATCCATTGACCGGGGTAATAATGTAGCACTATGAGAGCACACTGATCCATTGACCGGGGTAATAATGTAGCACTATGAGAGCATACTGATCCATTACTCGAGGTAATAATGTAGCACTATGAGAGCACACTGATCCAGTGACCAGTGTAATAATGTAGCACTATGAGAGCACACTGATCCATTGACCGGGGTAATAATGTGGCACTATGAGCAAGCTTTCAAATATGGAATATAAATACATATACTCATCAAAATTACATAAAGGTCAGGCAGCTTTCTAACAAATTTGGCTTGAGGGACCTTTTCTTTCTTTCTTTTTTGAATTGGGGTTTAGAGCCGCTTTCAAGATTCTTTCACTTTTATCACAGCTTGTCAGTTAAGGGCAGGAGGAAACCTGCAACGTCCGTAGCACTGAATGTTGCAGTAAACCTGCAGATGTTTGGAAATGCTGCTTTCTTTTAAACTTATATAAAATTACATTTATGTATCCGATAAGGCTACTGGCCCTTAATTAATTTTGGTGAGTATATATGCTGCTCAATAGTGTAATTTTATACTTTTGGAGTTCAGTTTGGATTCAAAAAAATATTCAGCATTGGAAAAATAAGAACTATCCCTAGTCCAGTAACTAATGACTGTGTCACTTCCTAAAACATTATTTATGTTTCCAGGTTACCAGCTATCTGTTTGACATCATGTCTGGCCAGTCAGATGTTGACCATCCACTGTGTGAGGTAAGATATTTGTTTATCATCATGTATGTGTAATATGCACTGTATAACAGTGTGTTGTACATGGTGTCAATGTTCATTCCATTTAAAATAAGTCTTCGTAAGACATACAAGTATGGCAAAGACAGGGGTGCATTCAGGCTCCACTACATTTACTACACTACATTACTTTACTACAAAGTAGTAGTTGGCTGAATGGGTTAATATGAAAACAGCAGGAAATCGGTCCATTCGCTTCATGCTTTGGGTTTTCCTACATTTTCCTACAAAACACTACAGGGTCCAAAGCTTAGTGAAAGGCAGTACTACATAGTACTACATATCCTTGCTGAACGGCTTCCACAGCCCTACATAGTAATATGTACAGAAAAGTAGTGCAGCCTGAATGCACCCCAAGTCTCATGTCCTATGATATGTATTTGATATGTTTATCCTCGTTCACCCATTTTTCCAAAGCACATTTGAGCAGTTATTCTGGATATTGTGTATAATAATTATGTGTATTTGCTATAATTGTACAACATAGACTACGGACACGCGTATCTGTGATTCCAGGAGTGTACAGACAACTTGTTGGATCAATTGGATCAGCAGCTCAAAGTCACAGAAGATGAATGCAAGGACTACAGGTAGTCATGGAAACATTGGTAGTCATGGAAACACTGGTAGTCTTGGAAACACTATTAGTCATGGAAACACTGGTAGTCGTGGAAGCACTGGTAGTCATGGAAACACTATTAGTCATGGAAACACTGGTAGTCGTGGAAACACTGGTAGTCGTGGAAACACTATTAGTCATGGAAGCACTATTAGTCGTGGAAACACTGGTAGTCGTGGAAATACTGGTAGTCATGGAAGCACTGGTAGTTGTGGAAGCACTGGTAGTCATGGAAACACTGGTAGTCATGGAAGCACTGGTAGTCGTGGAAACACTATTAGTCATGGAAACACTGGTAGTCGTGGAAACACTATTAGTCATGGAAACACTGGTAGTCATGGAAACACTATTAGTCATGGAAACACTGGTAGTCATGGAAACACTATTAGTCATGGAAACATTGGTAGTCGTGGAAACAATTATCGTTCTACATGTACACTGTGTGTCCTGCTCTCATGTTTAACCTTTAATCATGACAGCAGACAGCAGAACACCCTGCATTTTAAATTATACCCGGCTGTCTGGTCCAGATATTACAAAATTTTCTGACTACGATTTCATGCTCAAGTTCAAATTTACATGGGGATATGTAAACAAAAATTTGAGTTGAGCATGAAATCCCACTCAAAAAGATTTGTAATCTAAGGGGATATTGAAACTTGTTTCTATTACTATCAATAGCATGCAGTCACCTTCAGACTGGAGTGATTGGTCTTGGTCCATCCATAATTTGTTACTGTATCTGTCACATATCTATAGATTAAGCATTTTTACTAACTTATGATTGGATATCTTAGTAAATTATGTAATTGCATAGTTTTTAATCGTTTTGGTAACATGGGTAGGGAATCGTCCAGACTGATATGATAGGAACTCTAATGTTATCGTATGTTACAGGGATTTCTTGGAGAAATTGGGCACATCAACAGAGAAGCTAGATGAAGAAGCTCTGGACAAAGAACTAGAACAGGTTTGTACGAAATCTTTCTATTTTCAATAACAACTAATGTTTGAAAATGGTATATAATTCATTTATTAACATAGATGAACTGTTATGTTTATAATCTTGAAAGTGGCTTTAAACCCCAATTCAAAAAAAATTTAAAATAATATAAAATCTAATAAATTACAAGAATTCACTTATATAGTTCCACATTTGTCACACTTCAGCTATTGCACTCCTGTGCACTCCTGCTATTGCATTCCTGTGCACTCCTGCTATTGCACTCTCAGGGTTATTTTATTTGATGAAGATAATTGTTATTGGCCGGGGAATGGTTGTTTGACTTTATGTCTGTTATCACAACAGCTTCAGGCAGAGGAAGAGGTTCTGAAACAGCAACTCTCCAGTGTAGAGAGGGAACGGGAGGACATGGCCGTCTTGTTGGAGAAGGAGAGGAAGATCGCAGAGGTTAATGACAAGCAAGAGGAAAAGTAAGGGCAGATAACTCATGTTTGAGCAAACGCTACATAACTGAAATAAGCTTTGATTCATGACAGGAATTTCATATAGGTCTGTGATTTATGATATGCTATCCTTGGTCTGTCAGTGCTTAAGCGCTATGGAAGGCCTAAACTGACAAGCCGTGATATAAGTGATAGATATTGTTTCAGGTATCGGAAGGACTACAATGAATACAAAAGACAAGCATTGGAGCTTGAAGATGAACAAAGAAGGTGAGAAGCCAGTGAGTCGGTATCCTCTCCAGGGTATCATTTCTCGAAACTCTCGGAGTGATGATCACCATATTGAAGGGATTGCTACGAGACTGCTAGGGGCTGGTGGTAGCGCAGTGATAGAGCGTTGGACTTTGGAGTCAAAGGTTCCAGGTTCAAATCCCGCACCAGGGGCCTGGCATCAATTTTCGCGAAAGTTACCTTTCTGACACGATATTGATAGGATGCACTGTTTGTAGAGTGGCAATGCAGTTATCATCCTTGGTCTTGTCAGTACCAGCCGATGCTTGCAGGTTTACTGCAACATTCGGCGCTACGGAGGTACGGAGGCAATGTCTAATATCATTTTTTATTATTAATTTGTAAATAATTTTTAAATGGTTGTAAATCCGCTTTGAAAATCGTTTCACTTATATGGCTCTAAACCCCAATTTAAAAATAATAAAAAAATATTCATGGTATCATTTCTCGAAGCTCTTGAAGTGATGATCACGATGTTGGTGAGATTGCTACGAGACCACAATGGTCTTTTAGTATATATTAGAGCTTTGGGAAATGATCACCATGTACAAAATATCACTACGAGAGCGTTATGGTCTTTTAGTAGATACAAGAGCTTTGAGAAACGATACCCATGTCGCATATACAGGGAGAGTTGGAGTTCAAAGTTCAATGTGTACATGCTGTTACTTTTTCTTCCTTTCCACCAACTGTGTCCCGTGTGTCACTCAGTAGCAGCTCATTGAGATTACATGATTAACCAGTGGTACATCATTTGTCAATTTTGAATATTGAATGGAAATATTTATTATGATTTGTATTGTGGGACCCTGGAGGTTCGGAAAATTATATATTCTTAATATAAAACCGTCATTTTTGTCCATTGTAAATCTGTAGATTATTTTCTATCAATATACCATTTTCTGTCCATTATCCTTCATGATTGTACAATTTTGAAACTCTTCTATGCATAAAAAATTTGAGTATTTCTTTGAATTTCCTTTGTCATAGAAATTATGTGAGATCATGTAGTAAGTCTGTGTGTATTTTTCAGTGTTGACAACCAGCTTAGGTATGCACAAACTCAATTGGATAAATTGAAGAAAACCAATGTCTTTAATGCTACATTTCACATATGGTGAGTAAATAATGTCTACATTTTGTTCCATCTAATTTAATGTTTCAAAATATAAACTTTGCTAATAACTTCTCAAGATGATATCATTTTTATTTAATTTTTTTAAAATAATTTTTAATTGAGGTTTAAATCCGCTTTGAAAATCATTTCACTTATATCACAGCTTATCAGTTTAGTAATTAGGAAATAGTCTATGGAGTTTACATGAGTTTTCATTTGCCGAGATGTGATGTGTATGACAGTTACTGAATCATTCTTATATTCTATTCCCAAGATTGCAAAACCTCTTGAGCAAAACTCTGAGTTGAGCATGAAATCGTACGCAAAGAAGTGTCTGATCCTATGATTTATTATTTACAGGCATAGTGGACACTTCGGTACCATCAACAACTTCCGCCTCGGACGACTTCCTAGTGTAGCTGTAAGTAACAAGTAGAGTGACCATCACAACAACAATGAGATACTGACTGATTGGCGTACAGTACGTGTTAACTGGCTATAGTTTAACTAGAGCAACTATAGCTAATTTCAATGGGTGTTTAGACTTCACTATAAATATGGTTCTCTTTATGTCCACAATTCTAGGGTGCATTCAGGAAGTAGGAAATTAGTTTGCACATACATCCAGTCCATTTGCATCATACTTTGAGTTTTCCTACAAAACACTACGGGTCCAAACCAATAGTGAAAAGTAGTACTACATAGTACTACATATGATGGCTGAACAGTGTCCGTAGGACTACATTGTACTATGTAGTGAAAAGAAGTACGGCCTGAAAGCATGCCTGGTGTTCATTAGATCTCTGTTGACAGGTGGACTGGAATGAAATAAACGCTGCATGGGGCCAGACAGTACTTCTGTTACACTCTCTAGCCAGGAAGATGAACCTTACATTCCAAAGGTACACAGAGATGTTCACTTTTTTGCGAACAATTATTTTATGGAAGTCTATATCAAATGTTTAATTTTACTTTTGTTATTTAATAATTGTCGAAGTCTATAGCAAATGTTTAATTTCCCTATTGTTATTTAATAATTGTTGGTCTTTATCATTTAAAAAATTTTTTTTTTAACTATTGTTATTGCATAATTGTCATGATAGGTACATGCATGGTTTGAATACTTCATGCCTAAAATATCGTAGGATTTTTTATATCTTTAATCATGAATTTATTGACCATATTTTATTTATTCATAGCTTATTTTTTTACATATGTTCATATACTCCAAGTACCACGGGCCTTATTCTGTCTGTTCTTTTATTTGGCCTTGACCCCTGTGTTATAGATTCCGTCTGGTGCCATACGGCAACCATTCTTACCTGGAGTCTCTGTCGGACAAATCCAAGGAACTACCACTGTATGGATCTGGAGGTTTCCGCTTCTTCTGGGACACCAAGTGAGTCGCCTCTCCCGTTCTATGTAGATGTAATGTAGTTAGGCTTCTGTAATCTATGTTTAGTAATCTATTCAGGCATGGCAATTTTCTGCTGATCCACAGAAATATTCTGATTTGCGAAAATTCGCTGATTTATTTGTCCAGGGGTTGATTTATTTGCACTGGAGGTGGCTTGAGGCCTGCAGACCCCAGACACCAGGTTTGTTTTCCGCTTAAATCACAATTGTCTATTGACATGCCTGTCTATCACCTTGTACTAGCTCATAGAAAGCTCATTGGCAGCTAATAAGGGGATGCATGACATATGTATATCGTGGAAAGTAATCTATTGCCTTGTACTAGCTCCAAAAACAAAGTAGTCAAGTAACCTGGACATCTACGATCATCATATGCATTTAGCTCTATCGATGTCTTCTTATAGCGGATAGCAGCAGCATTATAGAGACTAGAAACTTTGTCTAAACATCAAGCTGTGACGTAAAACAATCATTCTCTAGCTGAACATCAAGCAAGATGTACAGACAAATATTATTTGATTTGTATTGATTTTAATTTCTCTAAATGTTTTTATTTATTTTTTATTTTAGATTTGATCAAGCGATGGTTGCCTTCTTAGACTGTCTGCAACAGGTGAGTGCTGGTATTTTGTCCGAGTACATACCTGAGGGAGATCAGCTTGTCACATTATGCTATCAGAATCGCCATCATGACATCAGTTTTGAAAGTTGTCCTCTCCCTAGTAGTATCTCAAGCCAGAGGTCCTGTCATGACATTAGTATTAACAGTTGTCCTCATCCTGGTAGTATCTCAAGCCAGAGGTCCTGTCATGACATTAGTATTAACAGTTGTCCTGTTGATTTGAACCTGGCACCTTGGCTCCGAAGTCCAACTGTTCTACCACTGCGCTACCACCCGCCCCAGTAGTAGTAGTAGTAGTAGTGGTAGTGGTGGCGGTAGTAGTGGTAGTGGTGGAGGTGGTAGTGGTAGTTGTGGTAGTAGTAGTAGTGGTGGTGGTAGTAGAATGATTTTATTTTTCTCTGGTTTTTTTTACCAACATTTGAATCCTCCATTAGAAATGAAATATGTACCACACCAAGGTTTTTATATCGATGTACCATGTGAGCTACATGACTTTTAACCTTGTTTGTTTAGTTCAAGGAGGAGGTAGAGAGAGGAGACACCGGCTTCTGTCTGCCATACAGGATGGACAGTGGTAAAATAGACGACTCTAGCACAGGAAACTCCTATTCCATCAAGTGAGTGTACTGAGAGCTTTACATGATTAATATAGGAATATCCCACTGCAACGTGAAGCAATGCCTCACAAACTTGATATATGATTATGGTCTGCATTTCACAGAAGAGTCGTGCTGTAGTCCTAGCATAAGTCAGGGTGTATGCCATGCTTTTACTATAGCAGGAAATAGTGTTCCTCGATTTATGCCTGGACTACCATTATGACCCTTTCATAAAAAGCAGATGTGATCTCCTGAAAGTAGTTGAATATACCATACACTGAATTCAAGCTTTATGTAACATTGATTGATCTTCGCGCATACACTTTGTGTATGGAAGTATAATGCTATATTAATATACTATTATTATTATTATTATCTTGCTGTCCAGGCCCGCATTTCAGGAAAGGGTTGTACTGTAGGCTGGGCATAAATCAAGGCATACACCATGCTTTTACTATAGCAGGAAATGACATAATCCTTGATTTATGCCCAGACTACCAGTACGACCCTTTCATGAAAGAAAGGCCAGATGACTATAAAAAAAATTTTTTTACCAACAGTGCAAAGTCTATTTATCCTTAGTACACATTTTTATCACATATCTGTAATTGTTTTCAGAATCCAGTTCAACTCTGAAGAGCAGTGGACAAAAGCTCTGAAGTTTATGTTGACAAATCTGAAGTGGGGTCTGGCATGGGTGTCATCTCAGTTTGCTAATAAATAGACGAGGCATTTCACCAGTATCTCCGATCACTTGACTTGAGCAACACCAATCCACTGATACTCAGTTCAGACAGCGACACATCCCCGTGCGGTTGTCGATGCAGTCTGTCTGCTCCACGTCGCACAACCGCATTAAAGTCATCAACTATCTGTAAGTAGCTGGGTGTGATATCAGATGCTCCTACTGATTTCAGTCCGAGAGGTTACCCCTTTGGCTCAGTCAGTAGAGCATTGGACTCATAATCCATCCACTCTGGATCGAATCCCAGGTCCTCGGTTACAATGGGACCCAACGTGAATCTTATATCACACCTGGCTACATACACATGAAGATGATTCCACCGATAGTTGAGTTATATCCACTGTGGTGCATGTGGTTCAACCCATCAGCACAAAAACTATTCTCAATTTCCAGATGGGCATGTCACACAATAATAAACTACATCTGTGTTTTATACAAACCAGGCCCCGAGATTACAAAACTTGTACGATCTCAAGCTCAAATTTTATAATGAGATTTGTGAACAAAACCTTGAGCTGAGAATAATCTCAGGGCCTGGCTGGGGAAAACATTATGACTTTATATAATTTACTTACGTTGTTTGAGTATTTCATGAATCATGTTTCATCATGTGGAACTGGACCGAATTGAAAATGATTGAATAAAGTTGGTGCAGTTGACCAAATCATGCATATTTGTATACACTGTGTACAATGCAGTACATCCATGAAGCATATCAGCTATTACTGTTACTTTTATCTTGTTACTAAATTAATGTATCTTCTGTTATGTTAAGTGCAGTCCGAGTCTGTGCGTGTTATGTATGAAAGATGCACCTGTTGTTACTTAGTAAACAAGGTAATTAGCATACATTGTTTGTCAGGTTGAATTGCAGGACCCCCAAACATCTTGTATCATGTTTATGATTTCTTTATCACCTTTCACAGTTTCAACTGATTACTAATTTTAGCCATGTGGACACTTTCCCCATGGAATAACTGAAGTATGACCCCAAGATTACGAAAAACATTTTTGAGTACCGATACCATTTCATGCTCAACTAAATGATTTGTTCACAAACCCCCATATATATAATTTGACTTCGAGCATGAAATCGTACTCAAATAGTGTTGTAATTTCAGGGCTTGAACTAGTGTTTCATCATTATAGTACCGTATGCATTGTGACTTGGAATACTGGGCCTCTTTGCTCAGAACTTGTAGCTAAAATTGATTGTAAGTGAAATTTTATGGACCTGCTGCAAGTTTAAGTCCACTGCATGAAGCCCTTTTTTTTCGCTTCAATAATTGAGAATCTGGTTAGCTATGACTATTTGTAGCGATGAAAGTGTTTTGTGCAAACAGACTTACACTTGTAGCTGGTCCCTAAAGTTTGACCTACAATCAATTGTAGCTACAACTGTGCTAAGCAGGGGTCCTTGATCAAGATGAGCCTTTTGATATTTGGAGGTCTATTTTTCTGATATCGTATCCATATTTGAGTGATGTATGGTCCATTTTTAATGTGTTGTATATGTTTATTAAACTTTCCATACACCTGAATGATATGTCCCAGACATCGTTTCTGAACCTTCATGCAATGTTCCATATGCTGCTTCCTGTACATTGTATGTACCTATGTACAAATAACACTTTTAAATTGGATTACATGTTATTTATTGATGACCTTGAATGCCATGATCATGTACATAAATATCACTATTGTGGAAAACATTTAATATTTCTGATTTCTTCATTATTTGGAATAGTGAAAGAAGATTGAAATGTGATAACCTAATAGACCTGGAAAACAATCATTATCCAGTTGATGTTTCTGACACATCTGCAAACAGTAATTATTTGGGACTGGTGGTAGCGCAGTGGTAGAAAGATGGACTCTGGAGCCAAAGGTTCCAGGTTCAAATCCGGCCCCTGGGGCCCTGCAACAATGTTCGCAAAAGTTACCTTTCTGACGCGATATTGATAGGATGCGATGTCTGTAGAGTGGCAATGCAGTTATCTCCTTGGTCTTGTCAGTATCAGCCGGTGCTCGCAGGTTTACTGCAACATTCAGCCCTACGGATGTTGCAGGTTTCTTCCTGCCCTAAACTGACAAGTCATGATATAAGTGAAAGAATCTTGAAAGCGACTCTAAAACCCCAATTCAAAAACAAACAAACAAACAAAATAATTATTTAATAAATATAAGGAGCATTGCTTTCAATATAAGTGTATGTGTAAATATAAAGAAATGGAAATTTAACACTCACTGTTATCTGGGGTAAATCAAACTCGGATAGTTTATTATTGATTTGCACAGTTATGTGAATTGTGTTTACTGCTATACAAATATTTCACAATGCTCTTAAGTATAGCTAACAAGAATACAAGATAATGGTAAAAGACTACAAGGAAAGTACTGTATTTGAAAGTGTAATAAATTAATTAAATTT
Organism: Lepetodrilus schrolli; assembly: GCA_032361225.1. Taxonomy (NCBI): domain Eukaryota; kingdom Metazoa; phylum Mollusca; class Gastropoda; order Lepetellida; family Lepetodrilidae; genus Lepetodrilus; species Lepetodrilus schrolli. Next base: position 17,304 of record JAUTBT010010105.1, read on the forward strand.
GGAATGAGGTTTGTTCCTTTTACCTACAGTAGACTAGTTATAAGCTGTGGCTGAACTGAAACCTTCAAATAGAAAGGTCAGGCAAGCAAAATTGGACTAGGTGATTCCATAATGTCATTTATGTCCCATAAAGGTACATGTAACATGGAATTGTTAGTCCAAGCAATAAATAAGATTTTGACCATTGTTTTACAAGCTCTGAATGCTACAACTTACAAGCAATAAAAAATCATCATCTTTTTTTCCATGGCATTTTACAAGTAAATATACATGGCAAAATAATAATGCATGTTACACTGAACATATGCTATATTATGTTGCATTTCCCCATAACAAAAACTTGCCATGCAATGATGATTTTCCATTGCCATTTTTCAGTTCATTGAATTCAGTACACATCCAACAGTATTATTCATTGCACAGTTATCATTTGCAAAAATGTTCAATAACCATAAGCTCTAAAATGCAATATTAATAGTTATGTATATTGGTTGTTTTACTTTTACTTCGATTCATTCTCTAGATGTAATGGTCAAATGCAGATATTTTATGTACGTTTCAAATATACGTATATGGAAGATTGTAGCATATATGTGTATTGTTCGTGTTTAATTTTAGTGATTCTTGTTGAATTAGAATAATACAATTCTACTATATTTTCATTCAAAAATATTTAGTAGAAAGTCACTACCATGTGTTCAGGTATTGTATTTATTATCCCTATAGGATATTCCAATCATCGTTTGAGAATAAAATGTGTGACATGATGTGAAATAAATATTACAAATAATGGCTGTCATAAACAGTAATTTCGCGTGCACACAGAGTAAGCGTATCTACATTCAATTGGAATAACTATTCCCAAGCATTAGGAAATGTTTTTGGCATGCCTTTTAAAGGCCGACCTTATAACTTTTATAAACAGTCGCAATCGGCTCACCTCGGGACTACGTCCACGTTGCTCCAGATAACCTCGGCACTCACAGGAGCAGTAATCTTGCCCAGATTCCGAGATAATGGTGATTAGTTGTCGTCAGCCTAACCACTCATCGCATAGAGAAGAATGCGCAGAGGGCCTATTTTCACTCTTTAGTAAACAATGACATTTTATCACTTGAGTTATAAATTACAGTTAGGAATTAATTTCAAAATGATTTTATGTAATTATAAACTATAATATAGTCATGATTGTCTTAGTATTTATCAACCGTCTACTGGACATAGGGTAATATTTTTTATTGATTATATTTCAACTACCCTAATTCCTGATTGTTAGGTAACGGGGAAAAAACTGCATCTGTATAGTTTTTTTAATTTATACTACTATCTAATCGACATGCACTAATCTAATCAATTATTCGAAATACTGATAATAATCGAGCTAGGTATCACGTGACATATGTAGTTCTAATATGGCAGCGACCGTGAGATTGCCGAGAGGACTATGAGCAGCCCCGTAGGTTAGCTGAGTCATTCGGCCCTCCTCGGGCTACTTCCGAAGCGTCAGATAGTCCCTCGGATGTGAATGCAGAATGAGGCCCTGTAATTCGGACAGGTCAACCGTCCGGAAGATCCGGCGAAGGATTGCTATCAACGCACGGGACTATAGTTATGTAATTTAGTGACAAGCGAAAAGCGAGAAAATTGAAATACATATACAGACATTTGTATTGTATTCTACATATTCGTACACAGCCTAAGCCGAGTTAGATCACGTGGCCTAGGCAAGATGGTGCAGCACGAACAAACTGTTCAACAAATCGTGAGAATACCCAGTTATCTGGAGTGTGGGTGATCTAGTACAACTTACATTATATTATATCTATATATTTTCTTTTTAAATTTACATTTCTATTGTACATGTATTGCAGTACTCGACCAGAAGAAGGGCATAAGACAGTTACACCCACACATTCCTCGGAGTATCAATTATTGTACTCCCATAATGTGAACACGATAACAAAGTCCATGTGATTTAATAATGATTTCATGAACGGATTAAAGAGGCAAGATCATACTTGAAAGTATTTTATATATTTTTTATTTTTCTAAATAATAGTAATAGTTAAGAAAAAAAATATGCATCAATCTAGCCAAACTAAGACACTGTATCGCCAATGCAGAGGAGGTCTTTCCCAACAGTTCTCTGTTCTAAATATAGACTATCCGCGCGGACGTCGGAAAGGACCATCTATGCACGTGAGTCCTAGGCAGTCCAGCATAGGGCTGTATCGGGTCTATTTTATGGAACCGTTTAGGCCCTATATACTACCATATCACAGATAAAAGCCTAATTCGGAGTGGTAAGATGTCGTTTCTTTCATCACGCACATGCTGATCAAGAGATCACACACCGAGAAAGAAAATCATTGCTGTCAATATTATTCTCTGTCACGGATCTACATAAACCTGTCGATAGATTAACCAGAGAGATATTGTAATGTATCGTGAGCTCAATTGTTGTTCTTACCCGGTAGTTTAACCAGCTGGTAGAAAAAAATCACTACCAATGTGAATGCATGTCTTGATTTCTGTGAAGGGGATCTATGTGCACAGAAACCTGTGACGTCACAACTTCCGGCGTGGCCGCCCTTTTGGGGAGTAGGTGTCTTTGGATAGGACATACATATATTTCTCGATGACTAAAAAATCTGAAAAAAAATCTCACATGTCGGGAAAGATAACCCCGATAGTGATCATTATTCCCTATGCAAGTATGATCTTGCCTCTTTGATATCGTGCTGCTTGTTTCTCCGAGAATATAATATCTTACAATAGCTTATCTACGTTATCCATCAGTAAAATAACTATTGCGTAAAAATATATAGGACATTCCAGTATAACATTTCGTGGCATTTGTAGATAATAACGACAGATCGGACATAATATTATACCATTATTCAAATTTCCGTGCCCTATTTGTCACATGGCTATATATATTAGATACCAGGCCATGTAAGTATTGTATTGCAAACACGTGGAAGATGCACATCTGATGAATGTACACGTATACCCCTCGTCTGGTCTCGTTTCTTTTGTTCTAAGTGTAGGTGTATATCTAGATACACCTACACTATTTCGGAGAAAGTGTAGGTATATCAGAAATAAACCTACACTTTTCCTGAACCTTGTTAACTGTACATACTGTATTTCATATATCAGGTACAAAAAAATCGCTTCACCAGTCAATCATCTGCGATTGTATGTGGTTACCGGTAAGACTATTTATATACAAAATCTCAAGTCTCCGATAATAATAATACCGGACGTTCGTTGTATTTCATCATTTATCAGTGTTCTTAACATTCAATGATTGCTGTCCGATTATTTCTCTCTGTGTATACTAATTATAGGAATTGATATACAGTATTACAGTTCAACTTCGAATTTACCGGATTTGTGGAGTAAGTGTTACTTGATTCCAACACATCTCCCAGGCACGGCAATATCCCGCGAATCCGCGGAAATTCGCTGATTTATTTCTCCAGGGGTCGATGTATTTGCCCTAGATGTGGCTTGAGCCCTGCAAGTCCCCAGACCCAGGGCTTGTTTTCCGCTGAAATCACAATTGTCTGTTTCCATGCCTAGCCTCTACAAGGAATAAAATAAATATTTGAATTTGAAATCTATTTCTTAGATGTGAATCTTAGATGTGAATCAAAACATCTTTAGCAAATCGAATGATTGTCTTCACATTTCTCATGTACTGACATTGGCAGGAACGGTACAACACGTTTACTACGTGATGAAATGATATTGTATAATCTGACTTGCTAATATATATTGTTGGACTTTCTAGAAATAGAAGACCAAGTACCACGTTGTACTAATCCGTTCACTGTACTGGGCCCCAAGGCTAACACATCTCCGCAGCTATTATTATGAACACTCTTCTATGTATAACTGTATTTCATTGATGTTTACTAAGAGCATTAAATGTATTAAACGATTAGGTAAATGTATCTACGACGGTTTCCAACTCAGATTTATGGATAGGTAAGTCAACCCTCGTCGTAAATTTATACCTGTGGTATGGCCAGAGGCCATTGTAATGATGTATGGGTCAACCAGCCTTTCTGTCTGCGCTTGTCTTTGATTTCTATTCGTGTGTCTGACAGTGCACGCGAAACAGTTAATTCAAAATACGATGTCTAGCAGACACCAATGCTTTGAATTTCCCGCAAGACTATTTACTATGCATTTTTAACAAAACATAAGAGAGAACGTGCATTGAGTCTTTGAACCTAAGTCTAACTAGGATGATTTATTGCATATAAATTTCACTAACATCGTTCATGGTTACCAGATATACGATTTTATTCAGAGGTATTTATGGTAAGAACTGTTCCCACGGGGAGCATGAAATGATACCATTAAGACAACTACAGAGATTGACAATAAAATAGATATGAACATGTAAAATTTCAGTCGAGTGTTGAGGGACCATCAAGTGTCCTCCCTTGTTATAGATATTAGATTGCGAAGCGAGGCTGACCTAGACTGGTAGCATTTACTGGTAATTAAAAAATAATAATGTTTGTACTGAATGACATTCTTTGATATAGGCCTATGTACACGTTAGTCCAGTTCGATGCCTATTATATATATTATACGAGTCGTAAAGTGCATGCACTATAGGCAAGGAAGCTCTATAAGCTGGAGGCGGGTAACGATCGCCTTATTGTCATTGCCATCCGTCATCTTGGAGACTGTGACATCATAAATAAGATATCCCTTTTCTTCTAGAGTGCATTTTGCCGGCGGTCAGCGGCTCGTGCGACGAAGCTGTTAGCCGCTTCTATTACAGTATGTACGAGCGCACGTGCATGGTGTTCCCTTATTCCGGATGTGGCGGTAACTCCAACAACTTCAAGACGCACCACGAGTGCCAGAGCGTCTGCGACTTGCCAATGCTCACCCCGGCTCCGCCAAACCAGCATCAGTGGATCCGAGAGCGCGGTCGAAGACTCAATTAATGTATATTGCTGTCAGGAAAGAGTGTATGGTTGTGAAATAAAATACATTTTGTAAATTTTCTTGGGGGCATATCACGTTTTCAGCGACGCTATGGAGGACTACTAGAGAGATATGTTGATGGGTGATGCTGAATTAATTCAAAGGCAATATTGGAGTCACGGCAAGGTTATGATTAATGGCGAAGTTGATGTCGCTCTTGTTTGATTAATTACATCTGGATATTTGTTATATAAATGCGCATACAAATCTGTTACCTAGTAGATCTGGCCCCGAGATTAAGAGTTCATCCTCAAGATCGAATTGTATATGGCGATTTGTGAGCAAAACTGAGTTGACTATGAAATCATACTCTAAAGGTTTCGTAGTCACGCAGCCTGGCTAAAATGCATTAACAAGGCGCCCGTTGTACAGAACAGTTGTAGCTACAATTGATTGTAAGTCAAAATTTCGGAACCAGCTACAAGTGTAAGTTCATTGCATATAACACTTTTATCGCTAAAATACTTGACAATATAGTTAGCTAAAACTATTGTAGTGATAAAAGTGATTCATGCAATCAGACTTATTAGATTTGTAGAGGGTTTCGAAAATTTGCCTTATAATCATTTACAGCTACAAATATTCTGCGCAATATTCTGCGCAACGGGCGCCTGGCCCCCGTTGCACAGAACACTCGTAGGGGCCCTACAATCAGTTAGTAGCTACACTAAATCTGAGCAACGGGACCCTGGCCGTAACATTCATGGACGTTTCTTCATGAACGAAGCGTCTATCATATTTATCATGTGTACTATGGATCGACCATAGCGTTCGAATTTCGGAATGAACATGCTAATAATAACAAATGAATTAAACAATTCTGAAATCGATATTTATCAAATATCAGTATTGTGTTCATGGCATAACCAACCGTTTATCAATATACAAAGTATCATAGGACATAATTACCCATGCTTTATTGCTCTTCATTATTCGTTGGCACTAGTGTGATGATTATATCTATTTGTTGATTAACAGTTAATTAATATGATTATTTTCAGAGAGAAAATATAACGCGCAAGTGACATCACTGTACTCGACACGATGCATGCATTAATACTGCACGGGTTATACCGAATATACACTTTATTATCATTAGAAATAACTGTGACAATGTGTCAAACACATACGTATGGGGCGAGTTAAGCCTTGGGGTACCTGTCTAGAAATAGGAACACCTTTTAGGGGACGGAGTTACTATGGTTAAGGAACCATTCCGTATATATAAGATTGCGTGTCAAAGATTCTGGATATTCACAGCGGGCACGTTCAACCATGAAGGGGTCAATTATACTCCTGGTAGTGTTTGTAACAGGTAATTTATGTTGTTTCAGCTTAATGATCTTTATTGCTTGACCTTCGAATTTTGGAAGCCTTTGTTGGAATAATAAGTAGCATAATTTATCGACCTGGAATGTAATATCACATATCTTATTCGAACCATGCCGTTGATAAAATCAATTTATTATTAATTAGTATTTAATTTATTTATTTGAAATGAAGACATTCAATGATAGTATTTGCCAATGAATTTTAATCTTGACAATATTCTTCATATACAACCAATGACTGATTGATAGAATTTAAATGTACAAAGTTTGCTCTCTCTCTTTTTTTTCAAAGATACTCTTCGTTCCTAGTAATACGACATTATTACTTTAACGAGTATTGGGTTTTCTCTTATGTATACTTTCTTCAATTTCAGCATGCGAGGCACAAAGAAGTAAGACGTTTTTTTCCAACTCCTTACTTGAACTGATAAATGTACATTCATGTGTTTTGTAAATACTTATCATATTTGTATTAGAGACATTCATTTTTATCGCATTGATACAGTATTATTTGAGTTGCAATAATCACCTAAATGAAATGTGCTTGGTTACATTTATACTTTGTATGCGTTTTGAAGTTAGAAGCAGATTTTGTTGATTTTATTCACGCTTGAATGTATGCTCCTGCGAGAAATTCAAATTGTAATTGAACCTATAATGTGTTCTGTAACTTGTAAACATTTTGTTATCGGTAAGTTACAGAACATTTACCATATGTACATCCAGTCATAAATTTCGATAATTATTTTAAAGTAAAGTATAAACTATAATGAGCGGTTGGTTGCTATACTTAGTACTTTTCCAAATTGAATTATGAACTCTGTCTTTAATTCTTTAATTCTCATCAGCTAATTTGTTTTATACACACAGGGAGAGTTCGTCTTGCATCAGAACCAGGTAAATACCTTAATATATTCATGAATGCATAATTATACTGTAAATGCTTGAGCTGGATTTATTAGTATTTCAACGATATCTGCGAAATGCTTAAGATGTGATGAGAACCAAAGATGCGCGGATACGGATAAACTATGAAAATTAGCTGCATGCTATGTAAACATGTGCATTCCAATTGTCCATGCATTTAAAACGGTCTCGGATGCGGCGAAGGAATCGGACACACCGACAAATGTATATTTAAACATTCGAAGCATTTTCGGCCCGTTCCGATATTTGATACAGTAATAGAGATTCTTTTTATTTCAAAAGGAATAACGACTGATGATCAAGCCGAAAACATTCTATTTGTATGCATCGCTGCCCCATCACTGAACTCAAATGGAATAAAAAATCTATTGTTAATTAATTAATTTTTCTTGTTCGTACTTTAATATTTTGACTAGGGCATGCATATAACTTATGTAGACCACGTGATCTGGATAACCAATCCATAGCAAACGACTCTTGCAAGCTTTTATTTGATTGGATATGCCTTTGCTTCTTTATGCCGTTATGATGCGTTTAGACCAAACGCGATTATTCCAACAATTTACGTCGCGATTTCTTCCAACAAATCGCTCCTTACGGAAAATACATAGACACACTAAAATCAACAGGGGAATCGCTCTGAAATAATAACTGCATTTATGAATCGATCGCTCCCTCAACTGATTCCAGTGCGTTTTCTGAAATGATTCAAGTATAATGTCATGGTCTATGCACAGGTGCCTGTCACACATATTGGATACCCTCGTAATAATATACGTATACTATTATTACAAGGGTATCACATATTTGTGATAGGTACATGTGGTCTTTGTCGACGGTTACCACGTTCTTTTACGTAATATTTGAAAGAGTAGGGGCAAGATCATATTTGCATACTATTAGGCTAAGTAAAGGTAACGAACCGTTATTACATATAACTATCTTTCCCCGACAAATATGTTCGTTTTTTTCCCTCGATTGTTTACTAATACAGAAATATGCATTTTAATATTCTAATTAATTACACCTACCATCTGACATTTGTGAGCACTATTCAGACACTGAAGTTAGTTTTATGGGCGAATTTCCTCTCATGTTCCCATAATCCTTTACGTTCACAATAAAAGAAATGGCAGTCAATTTATATTTAGAACAAAGAATTGTTCAGTTATGTTTTGAACAGAGCACGTTTGTCATTGACGATGCAACGTCATACTGATTTGTAAGATATTTTTTTGGGTATTTTCATGTTGTTAGTAATAGTGTATTTATAGCATATAAAAACATTTAAATATGTAATATTGCATTCTGTTTTTTCATTATCCAGACAGACCGGAACTATTTCTTGAACCACAGAATGAGCTGTTCGGTGAAATAGGCGGCTTTGGCGGATACCCCGGCGGCGGCTACCCCACTGGCATATACAGGGGTGGGGGTATGCAAGGGGGTGGCATATCCGGGGGTATGCAAGGGGGTGGTATGTCTGGGGGTATATACGGGGGTGGTATGTCTGGGAATACCGGGGGTGGTATGTCCGGGGGTATCGGGGGTGGTATGTCCGGGGGTATCGGGGGTGGTATGTCCGGGGGTATCGGGGGTGGTATGTCCGGGGGTATAGGTCCAGGTGCTATCGCCGTTGGCGGTGGTGGCGGAAGTGGTATTGCTGGTGGTATGGGTGCTCGTGGTATCGCCATTGGCGGTGGTGGCGGAGGCGGAAGTGGTATTGCTGGTGGTATGGGTGCTGGTGGTATGGCCATTGGCGGTGGTGGCGGAGGTGGCATTGCTGGTGGTATGGGTGCTGGTGGTATCGCCATTGGCAGTGGCGGCGGTGGCGGAAGTGGTATTGCTGGTGGCATGGGTTCGCGTGGCATCGCAATTGGCGGTGGTGGCGGAGGCGGAAGTGGTATTGCTGGTGGCATGGGTTCGCGTGGCATCGCCATTGGCGGTGGTGGCGGTGGCGGACGTGGTATTGCTGGTGGCATGGGTCCACGTGTTGTCGCCATTGGGAGTGGTGGAGGAGGTGGCTATGCTGGTGGTATGGGTTCGCGTGGTGTCGCCATTGGGGTTGGTGGTGGTGGCGGAAGTGGAATTGCTGGTGGTATGGGTCCACGTGATATCGTCATTGGTGGTGGCGGTGGTTTTGCTGGTGGTATGGGTCCTGGTGGTATGGGTCCACGTGGTATCGCCATTGGTGGTGGTGGAGGAGGTGGTATTGCTGGTGGTATGGGTCCTGGTGGTATGGGTCCGCGTGGTATCGTCATTGGTGGTGGTGGAAGAGGTGGTATCGCTGGTGGTATTGGTCCTGGTGGTATGGGTCCGCGTGGTATCGTCATTGGTGGTGGTGGAAGAGGTGGTATCGCAGGTGGTATGGGTCATGGAGGTATTCCTATTGGTGGTGGACGTTTTATACCTGGGGGTATGGGCCCGGGTGGTATTCCTATTGGTGGGACTGGAATACCAATTGGTGTACCTGAGGGTATACATGGGGGTGGAATAGGTCCGGGTGGTATTCTTATTGGTGGTGGAGGTGGTATACCTGGGGGGATGGGTCCTGGTGTTGCCCCTGTCGAGAAGCATGTACACGTGCATGTGCATGGACGTGGTTCTGTAACTAGAATTGGTACTGGGGGTGGAGTAGGTGGCCCAGCTCCAGGCGTTATCACTATTAGGGGTGGAGTAGGTGGTTATGGAATACCAATTGGTGTACCTGAGGTTATACCTGGGGGTGGAATAGGTCCGGGTGGTATCCCTAGTGGTATAACTGGAGGTGGAATGGGTCCGGGTGGTTACCCTAGTGGTATAACTGGAGGTGGAATGGGTCCGGGTGGTTTCCCTAGTGGTATAACTGGAGGTGGAATAGGTCCAGGTGGTATCCCTAGTGGTATACCCGGAGGTCCTGGGGGACTAGCTCCGGGTAGTATTTCTGTGGTTAAGCATATACACATATATAACGTCAGCGGGCCTAGGGGTGTTCCTGGGGGTGTTCCTGGGGGTGTTCCAGGGGGATTTCCTGGGGGTTTTCCTGGGGGTGTTCCTGGGGGTGTTCCTGGGGGTGTTCCAGGGGGATTTCCTGGGGGTTATCCTGGGGGTGGTCCTGGGGGTGTTCCTGGGGGTGTTCCAGGGGGTGTTCCAGGGGGATTTCCTGGGGGTTATCCTGGGGGTGGTCCTGGGGGTGGTCCTGGTGGAATGCTTGGCCCTGGGGCTGTCTCTGGGGGAATTATTGGGATATCTAGGCGATTAGTACCTGGTGGTGTACGTAGAGGGGGTCTTCGTAAAGGCATTACTACGGTGATTACTAGGACGATACCGGTGGGCGGTCCTATTGGCTTACCGGAGGGCATCCCTGGTCTGCCTGGGGGAATCCCTGGTATGCCTGGGGGAATCCCTATCTTTGCCGGGGTAGGACTGCTACCAGGAAGAATACGTCGCCGCCGAATGCGTGTGCGAAGTTGCAGAGTAGGTTATCTTTTTTATTATCCAAGTTGCAGGGTAGGTTATACTTTGTTATTAGTCGTTACGTGGATATATTATTATTTATTATTTCTTATTAGTCATTTTGCAAGGTCGGTTATCCTTCCTTATCAGCCAAGTTGCAAGGTAACCTGTCCTTATGAGTGAAGTTACAAGATAGGTAATCCTTTGTCATTAGTCAAGTTACAAGATAGGTAATCCTTTGTCATTAGTCAAGCTACAAGATAGGTAATCCTTTGTCATTAGTCAAGTTACAAGATAGGTAGTCCTTTGTCATTAGTCAAGTTACAAGTTATGATATCCTTTGTTATTAGTGAAATTACAAAGTAGGATATCATTTGTAATTAGTCAAGATATATGGTAATATGTCCTTTGATATTAGTCGTTACAAGGTATAGGATTTCCTTTGCTATTAGTCATGTTGCAGGGTAGGATTTCCTTTGTTATGAGCCACGAGGATGGTAAGCTCCTATCCACTCAGAGACCATACACCTGTTTCGTAGCATCAAACTATAATAGGTAGATACGAGTGCGCTATGGTATCTAAAGTCCATTATAGACTAGGCGATTATTATCGTCGCAACAGTGTTGCTGGATATTTGTTGCCAAGTGTATAGTGAATAGTCGCTTGTCTCCCATGTGTTGCCACGACGAAATTGAGATCGCCTTGAATAGGAACATGTTCTTTTCCGTATACGGTCGCATATAATGTATAGCAAAGTGTTGCCAAGACAAATGTTACCTCAACTTATGGAAACATTGATGCGGCGATAAAAATCGCCTAGTCTATAGTGGCCTTTTGTGGATAAGAAAGCGCCGTGAAACGATACAGTGGCCAATACTTGAACGAATCTTGAAATCGGATTTAAACCCCAATTTTAAAAAAGAAATCCAATACGGATTCGAACCGATTTGGGTTTGCCATCCGGTACTCCTACTACTGCCAGCTTTCGTTGTTTTTGTTTTGTTTTTCTTATTTTGGTTTAGAGCCGCTTTCAAGATTCTTTCACTTATATCACGGCTTGTCAGTTTAGGGCAGGAGGACACCCGCAACATCCGTAGCGCTGAATGTTGCAGTAAACCTGCGAGCACCGGCTGGTACTGACAAGAAAAAGGTTCCACTGTCACACCTACTCATTGTCAAAGACGTTTCGTGGCATTTATTTAAAATATTTAATGATTTGTTGTGTTTATTTATTTTTTATTACATTTAATTTTTAATTGACACCATTAAAAATATTTGTTAAATGCCACAAAACGTCTTTGCAAGGACGACACTGTTATCCAATTCCACAATTCTAGACGTTTAAATATCCACGTTGGGTACATTCAACAAGACTATATTTGTGTAATAATAAGGTCTGTGACACGGGATATATATGCCCTAGACCACCTATCAGTGATTTACAATAATTCGTGCAATTCGTTCTAGGAGGCGTGTCTATAACAGTTCGTGATGTAGTAGACGTCAGCTTAATTCGTAGCCGATATCACGTGTGTCAGTCAACACAGTACAGCCTAGAACCCTTTAATATACATTTTCCAATGAGCTAATCAGTGAACTAGATGATACAACCGTCACCAGTCTGTTGATAACAATGTAAACATGGTTCTAATGTGTTCCTGTTGTCACCTGTATTTGCCCTATACAATTGTACAAGCTCTCCACAACGATGTCCTGATACGACTTTAAAATAAACACGTTGCGATTATCACCATCAATAGGATGGATTGATTTGTATTGTCTTTACACATTCACAGCTGTTTTGAACCTTTAACGTGATTTTTTCTTTCTTTTGTGTACCCCTGATTGGCAGTAAACCAAAATCCTATCAATAATAATAATAATAATAATGAATCATTGTGTAATCAATTGACCTGTGCTTTGTACATAACCCAAGCTATTATTTCCGGAGATATTAATTAAATCCTGCTAGCTACCATTTGAATCGGGGTATAATAACTGCATAGTTTCAACTTAGCAACTGCTGCGTATTGAAAATATATTCCAAGCAAACAGAGACGAAAGCCAACACAAATAAAAACACAACAATAAACACAACAAAGCAAACAAACAAACAAAAATATAAGTTTCGGAATGTCGTTCTTAGTACCATTCATCACACCATTTACCACCACATCCATTGTATATACAATATCATATACAAATTGAATAGTTACGCTAATGCGACTTCAAGGTACACTTCTGTTTTTATTTTCCTGTATCAGGCGTGGCGGCGGCGATGGATCGTCGTGCATCAGATGAGCGATCTGGCGATCGGGACGTACGCCGCAAAGGTTGACGTGTACGTCGACGAGGACGCAGCGCGTCGGACGCCGTCGGACAAGCAGACGTTCATTCTGGATCAGGTGACAGGAGTCCAGCACGCCACGTCAAAGACTCACCCGCACGCCTTCGAGATCGTGGAGACAGACCCAGTCCTGGTGTTCTGCGGCGAGTCCAGTCAAGATACGCTAGCATGGATGAATACCTTCAAAAAAATCTTCTTCCCTGATACGGCTGTGGAGGAGTATGGTACGTGCGTACGTCACTTCCGGCAACAGTATTGACGGGGCTTCGTGTTAAAGCGCCACTGAGCAGCATATGTTGAAAGATGTCGGCGCTCTATAAATGCATTATTATTATTATTATTATTATTATTATTATTACCATGCCCCCATTCCACGGAGCGATCGTAGCGACAGGAGTCATATGCTAAGCCGCATTACCAAGTCAGCAATTAAGGCTTTGCAGGCTTAGCATCTACAGATACCACAATGTCATATGAGGATATTGGCCCTTATCATGTTCCCGCGGAGCGATCGTAGAGCTACAAGTCGTAACTTCTGTTCATGAATAGGAGTTCTGACTCTCGTACGTAGCACTGCAAGTGTAGTCTGGAACAGGGGTCATATCTGGAACAGGGGTCATATCCGCAATATACTGTAGATTCTGCCTAGTTTGTATCAAGACATTTTACCAACATAATGGAAATTTTGGCATGACCTTTGCACCAATGACAATCGACGTTATCTACCATGATGATAATACGTATACATATATCATATGCAAGGTTAATTCAGTTAATGGATCCGATACATAAATTGAATAAGAGAATTCGAAATATTTTGCAAATCATAATATCTCTAAGCAGATAAGTATATTGCATTCAGAAGTTCAAATTATGTACACATTAATTACACATGTAGATAAGATGAGATGATATAATTTGATATTGCACCCGGGAGAAGATTTGTTAAATATATCACGAAAAGGCACTGGCAATACAAATAAAAATATCCAATAATTTTCATGATTTAAAGGAAATCCTATGTACAATAGATTATTAATGTGTACTACATGAAGTGAGATATGGGAACGGAATTCAGTACTCTTGGCCCCCGTTTCACGACGGCCTCCTAACTATTTAGGAGCTCCTAAACCAGTCCTAAAGGATATCACTTCATAACAAGTGTTTCACGACGACGTCACAAGTCTTATCCCTTCTTAAATCGACATCTAACTTACGAGGTTATAAACTGGGTCCTAAAGTTAGGACCTCCTAAATTTAGGATGTCGTTGTGAAACGGGGGCCAGGAGTACGAGGATGCGTGGGTCAACGTTCCCGAAGCTATCGTATACGACACATTTGTCTCTTTCGGATAATAAAACTTTCATCCAAGAAGGCTATAATGATATCTTTAACTATACGATGACCTCGAGAACATGGCCCCTGACTATTCCAAAGAACTGGACTGGGCTTTATTTCGTCCGCCTTCTGCAGGTATGTTCGACGTGAGTATCCTCCCAAACAGCCACTCGTCTCGTCTCAACCTGGAGGGCAGATACAAGCTGATTGTGACAACCAGTGACGTCACGCTGCAGACGACAGGCAGAAAAGTGGTCATCAAGTGGGAACTCAGTTCACTAAGACGATTTTACCTGGAATGTGAACCCAACGCCAACCTTAAGCGGATCCTCGTCATTCTCACTGGACCGTAAGGATAAACAGTCAATTTGCAATTATACTAAACCCGTCCGCTAAATCAGCTACATGCTGGACACGGACGTCCCTGCTAACACACAACGTTGTAATAACGTTATATAAAGTTTTGTGTTTGCCGGGGTTAAACCTTCAATAACAATTATACTAAAATATACTTAATATATACCAATCCAATCCATGTTCACTAACGTGCTTAATTTTAGTTATCAGTATAAAAATAATAATGTTCCATTCAATTCATCCCGTTCTCTACATCTCTACGGAACAATCTCTGACAAAACATCAGTGTATTATACACTAACTGTGCACTTTTAAAGACGTTAATGGATATCATCCCATTTTCCCCAATTCGCATTTTTGCAGATTATTGATACTTGTACTGCGTAAATATAGGTATAGATATTATATAGATAATACATCATAGAAACATCAATCGGATGCGTTGCTGCGTGTCATTAGTAATAGTTTTCATACATGCATGAGTAACTCTATGATCGTTATTTTATAGAAACTCCTACACCGGTGAAGGGACTTTTCGCTTCCTGTCAAGTCGGGCGGATAAAATCTTGGGAGCAATAAGACTTTGTATCCAGGAGGCGATAGCTCTGAAGAAGAGACAACGAGAGCAGACGGCGGATCCTGTCAGAGAGAGGGTCGTCTCCTTCACAGCCAGCGAGCGGAATTTCAAGCTCATCCTGGACAGCAGCGACCACAGGGTCTCCAGAACAGCGTCCATCTTGTCTTCAGCCAGCTCCTCTTCTCCTCCCTGTTCCCCACTAGCCACGCCAACCCCACATGTCCAACCCGTCACTCTAACTGGACATGCCCCTCCCTTCTCACCAACTGGACACGCCCCACCCTTTACTCCAACAGGACACGCCCCTCCCTTCTCACCGACTGGATACGCCCCACCCGTCACTCAAACTGGAAATGCCACACCCTTCACACCAACCGGACACACCCCATCCGTAACGTCAACGGGACACGCCCCGGGTACGCCTCCAGTTCCACAGTATACAGAAATTCCATTGCACAAGAACGCGAGTGTGCCGAACATCGCTGGAACTCTAACGGTAGAGAATGTGGCGACTAAAGGGCTGGACAAAAAACCCAGGACAATGTCTCTGAACTCACGAACGTCGGTGAGCTCACGTGATTCGGGAATTGTCGAGGGTGATGTCGGCAGACCTCCAGAAAGAACCAGGCGAACATCCGTGGAGAAGCGGGCTTTCAGTAATTCTTTCGACAGTGCGGTGTCGAATGGTTCATTTGAAGATACCAAGAGAAAACTCAGCGAGGTTGAACAGCCGATAAAAGAAGAAACATTTTCGGCTCCTATTTACAATGACATCGATGACATGAAAGTAAACGCCAACACAAAAAGGAAAATACATAACAAAGATAAAGAAAAGTCGGTGACTGAACAAAAGAAGGAAAATGAGTACGAAGACTTAGATAAATACAGAGCGAATAAAGACGACGACGGTCCTGGAATAAAAACTGAAGACAAGGGAGAAGCAGAACCTCCAGCTTTGCCGGAGAGGCCGACGAAACTGCGACTTCGACAGGTCGTCTCACACGAAGACGGTGATGCAGTAGTCATGCGGAAAGCCAGAAACAATCCAAGCAACGCCCGGCAAAGTTGCATGGCGAGTATCCTGACACACGACCTAAAAAGCAGCCAACCAGGAGATTTTACTGGAGATGACAAGACGAGTTCCATGGACAAGTCCGCCAGCAAAGACATCATTTACGCCTCCATCCCCGACATCGAAACCGAGTCTTCTGCTGTGTCCGACGCCATTCCTATCGTGAAGAACGGAAGGGTGTTGACACAGACTGACGTTGATGCAAATGAAATGTGTCTAGATATATTCGCGCCGTCAGTGGAGTCTTGGGTGATGTCCATAGGAACTCCTCCGGATCTCCCTCCGAGGATATACGTGGGAAGTCCCGGCACGTCGTCATCTCTGCCCTCGGAGAGATCCACGCCCATCCAGGAAGACACCTACACATTCCATTCCAACCCTGCAACACCTGCCGTCCAACATCGGCGTGACACTCCTACTGTCCAGTCGTCCCTGAACGACAAAGCTACAGACGACAACAGTGATGCATGGATTTCTTCTTACACACCTACACCCCAACCAGTCGTGTACGACCTTCTTGGTTTGTCGGATTCCTTCCCGGACACGAATCTATCTCTTACAGAGGATATGACCGCAACAAAACCTGCCGATTTGTTGAAAGGGTTCGACCCGTTCGAGTCTTCGGTCGACCTGATGATGCAGGATAACGAGTGGCTGTCACCATCACGTGACAAGGAAGCATCCCCTGTACCGGCCACGGAGAGGACATCCGATGCAGCCAATGGTGTCGCGGCCATGGCTGAAAACCCCAGTGAGTGTGCATCAGGACAGGACATCAGTGAAGATCCTTACTTCGACATGTCCTCTAGCAGAACTACTTCCGGGGACAATAAAGTGGAGGACGAACAGATCTACATGGCCCCTAGCAGAGATTGAGTAGTATAGGATGTTAAGAGTGGGTAATCAATCATCAACTCATCGAAACTGAACCCACAGACATGCGCAAACGTGCATGCCTTTCTCCCAATCTCTATGCTGGATACATTCACTTTTCTACCAACTGAAATTACCCGTATTACGTATTGAGATCATCTGTGATAATGTGCACAAAGTAGTTAACTTATCATTTGGAGACAAATTCTTATCGTGTACATACAAATTGTGGTCATGTACATACAAATCCTGATCGTGTACATACAAATCCTGATCCTGATCGTGTACATACAAATCCTGATCGTGTATATATACAATTCCTAAAGGTGTATTAGTTATCCATGATAGTCTGGGCAATGTCTCGTGTACAGGAAATCCACATCTATACACATGTTGATGGTGTACAGACAATTAGTGACAGTGTATATAGACTATGCTTGATATTGTACAGACATTCCTTACCATGTACAGACAATATAGTGTACAAACAATGCTTGACAATGTGACAATTCTTGACAATGTAGGCAACTTCCTTATTATGTACAAACAATTATCGAGTATACACAATTTCTGCTGTGCATATTACATGTACTTCTTGTGGTCGAGACGATGCCTGCATGGCATATGCGCGTGTTTGTGCGTGCACCTGCAGGATTGACGTCACTGTTGGTATTAATCGTTATGTAAACTGTACTGGCGCGTGATAACCGTGATCGGCATTCCATCCATCGACATCGATGTCAAGACTTATGCTTAGGGCATTTGTAATTAATGGTCATACTAGTTGTATCACAAAATAGACCTTAGACTATTGAAACACGACATCTACAATCCAGCAGTATGATTTAGATATACTACAATGTATACATGCACGACTATCGATTTGAGTGTCGTATTCCGATGCCCCTTCGTTCCCCGGTGCTTTCAGAAAGAGCACTTTTCCATATATCCTGAGTATTTGTACGATACTAGTATTGGTATTAAACGCATCTAGACCCAGACGAAAATATATAATACATGTTGTAGTTTACCAGAAACTATAAATACTATTTCATTTTGTATACACTGTTTTAAACTGTTTTAAAATGTATTTTAGTGTTACGAGATACATTACATTGCCATTGCCACACGACGCATAAAATGGTTTATCCAACATATGGTTCAAGATAACTCATGACATAAATATCATATCTGCACAGTAGTGCATAACACCTGGAACGATTTTCATTGGCTGGTTACATGGCTTGCATTACAATTAGACATAGCGCTCTTGACTGGTAGGTGATCAAGAGCTTCACGAAAGGTTGCCCAGATTAGTGCGTTCAAGAAATATTGCAAGTAAGATCCATCATATACACATGTATACGCAGGCAAAATTTCATCTCAGTCCTACTAGTAGGTTTTTTTTCAGAAAAGGCAGGAAATCCACGCCCACCGACTGTGAATGATTTCGGCAATTCAAATAGAGCTATGTACAATACAAAGTGTTCTTTAATTTTCTGCATGACTCAAAACTGCAAAAGGAAGAATAATGTGCATCTTCAGTACAACTAAATATAATGGACAAATACATGTATACATTCTGGCATAATGTGACAGTGTGATATTTGCTACAATATGCTTAATGAGGTCTTACAAATTAGACCGTCTGAATCGAGTGTATTGTTATAGAAAACATTGGTGGGCCAGCCATAATTAGCCACTTTAGCTTGGGGCCCAGCTCAGTTAAGTTAATAATAATCAAATTGACTGTATAAATATGCCAATGGGATTATCTCTATAATTAGTACGATGTAGGGGCGGTTGGTAGCGCAGTGGTAGAACTTCGGAGCCAAAGGTTCCAGGTTTAAATCCCGCCACGGGGGCCCAGCATCAATGTTCGCGAAAGTCACCTTTCTGACGCGATATTGATAGGCTGCGATGTCTGTAGAGTGGCAATGCAGTTATCATCTTTGGTCTTGTCAGTACCAGCCCGTGCTCGCAGGTTTACTGCGGGTTTCCTACTGCCCTAAACTGACAAGTCACGATATCAGTGAAAGAATCTTGAAAGCAACTAAACCCAAATAATAAAAAAATACGATGTATCCAATTGTAATTCGCTATGCATTGTTTCAATCTTACAATGACAAGACTTTTAGTCTCCAGTAGCTTTGCTTACCAAGTATGTTTGAATGTTTGTTAATATCCATAGTAACGTTGTATGGGTATATAAGTGATGTTTTACTATGTCACCAACTATATACAGAATCAGTAGTGGAATAAAGATGTTCTACTGTATATCAAGATTTGACATGAAAAGAGAATCAGTAGTGGAATAGAAATCTACAGTATATCAAGATGTGAGAATCAAACATATATTATGACGTTGGAATGAAGCTCACTACAACCATGTAAATAAACCATCACCAAAAGACCCAACATCTTCACTGTGTCTACCCTCCCTGGAATGGACCATTTACAATAACCGGAAAATGACGTGGGAAAATATAGGATGTCTCTGATGGACACAAACACACGTGGTATGCAAGCCACATCCTCTAAAACGCAGACTATATAAAATGAAAAATAGTTTTTCTTACAAAAATTATTTGTGATAATAATTAGAAATTTACCATTTGCAAATTTATTTTGTTCATGTTTGTATTTTTCTGTTCGATGTTTTCTTTTCTTTTCGGCAATTAATTTAGGTGTTCTAACTATTAAAGTGTTCACATTATTAAGGTAATTACAGTACTTAACATACGTCAATGCGGACATAAAGTTAAGCATATGGTCATCGTTTCAGAGAATGAGCAAGATAACGATAATCATTAACACATTTCCTGCTAGATTAGGGACAGGCACTGTTCTTTGTGGCATATCCGGTTGCCTTCAGCGTGGAGAGGGTTGCTGTAATTTTAGTAATGTTTCATCTAAAAGGTTATATCAATGCTATAGTATAGGAAGTACGCACTAGTACACAGATAGGTGTATAGGGGGAAGTAATTTATCAGGCCCCGAGGTAACAAAACCTTTTGGGGTTTGATGTCATGCTCAATTTTGAAAACTGAGTAAAGCATGAAATCATTAAAAAAAATGTTTGATAACCTCGGGCCCTTATCATACACTTACGTTGTGATAACGGATTACTACGCTCGATCAGCGAGAGACATAGCGCTTTTGACTGTAAATAATTGTTTATAATAATAATAATGCACATCTTAATACGTTGTCCTGTTATATTATAGATACCTCCATCCTTCTGGACTATTGTCCATGTATATATTGTGTACATAATGGCGACTTTTGAGACCAATTCTACTATTGCAATACTATTGCGATGGCTGAAAACACTATTGCGATAGCTTTTTTTCTAAACTATAAGTCTTTTATAGATGGATAGTTTACATGTCATACATCATTATTTGTTACACGTCTATAATCAGTGGGTAATGTACATATAACTGGTATTTTTGTAATGCCAGTGACCGAAATACATCAAATGTAAGATAATAGTGTGTTATTATCATTTGATTTAATCACAAAAAAAAACCCCAATAAACATGTTAATTGCCAATTGCTCAAGGATTTTCAACTATTTTGGTTTTAGTGTTTAAAAATAGTACACTATCGTAACTATCAATAGTTTAGGGTATTATCGATGGAAATTATCGATATTTCAAGTTACTATCGATGTACTGCTATCGGACCACTCACAATATACCGATAGTTCGACATATCATTACACCGCTAGCTCAACATATAAATAGTATTTCGTTTTTGGATTTCTCGATAATGCGTTCACTTCCATTGACACAAAAGTCGTAAACACCATTTACTCTGCGCTCTCGTGCTTGGTGTACGCTTTCTATTGGTGTATGATATCTTAATGTGTTTGGTGTACGCCCCTGGGTTACGTCCAACCCACTAATCAATAATAATAATACTGTACCGAAATATACAACTGATAAAAATCGTTAAAAACTAAACAACTAGCAAAGGTGAACAATTCATTTTGGGTCTGTATAATTATCGAAATACACCCATTTAATAACATCACCTGATTACTCCATCTTGATTTCAATTTGATATTTGTTTTGTTTTAAAGTAGCGCCCTGTATCTTATGAAGCTCTTAAGTACACGAATTGCATGAATATTTGATTTTCAATTGTTGTAGAAATAAATGTCATATTAAACATTTCTAATATTGTGATACATCAAACTTCAACAAATTATTAAACAAACATTGGATTTTGTTCGCTATGCATATTAAAAGGCATACAATCTCAGATACACGCATAATTGAAATCGGAAATTGAAGGTAAAGTTTATTTTGGAAATAATTTATGCAGTTGGGACAAATTTCGTTTTACCATATCCATGGTAGAGGTCACACTAATGAAATCTCTTTATTGTTGCAGTGTGACTGGGTACTATATTTTGCACTTATAACGATGTTATCCAAACTATTTTATCATTATCGCTATCGTGCTCAGTTTGACTGCACTTTAAGTAGTTGCTTGAATACAGCATATTTTTAATGAAATTAACTTCATTTTACTTCAGGTGGAACTGTTTTTAATCAAGAGATGGGTCAGCTAGGTACCTGTGATTGTATGCATTTAACCAAGTTTGCAGACTATCACTAGACAAGAAGCACATACAAATATACTGTAAATCATAAAATGTAAACGAGCATAAAACTTTAACGAATTTAACATATTAAGTTAGCACTAAATTTAGGCAATTTAGGTTTCATGAGTACACTATAATATAGTTACCCGGTTATGTTTATAAAAACAAACTACATGTAATTGGATTACCAATAGTCTGTCCTATCTATCAACCAAAGTACAATTATATTGTTTACCTATCCAAAATAATGGACTGGTCTATTGGCCTTGGAACTTCCTGTTATAGTGGAGAGAAGGTATTTATTGTATATACACTGCGATTAGTTTTTGTTGATACTATTCATTACCAAATAGTGTTATACATGCACAGTAGTACATTAGCAATTTAAGATAAATGTATATCAAGAAATCGCTAAAATCATTTTCTAAATATGTACAAGCTCATTTATGATGCTAATAAGTCAATAATCCACCTGTAGCTAAAGTTTAATGATGCTAACATTTTATGATTTACAGTATCTCAAACAATAACATGATAAAGAAATATCAGAATGTATGTGCAATGGAAAAAAATTATGGAAAACAAATAATTAAATATGTATAGTATCACAGGTACTCATTCATACTTTAAACATAACAATACTACATGCAGCTAACAATGTATAATATGAAATGATTTATGTGTATTATTTAAATACTAGGATAATAGATATTTACGAACTAGGTTAGTAGTTGTTCCATACTTAGGCTGTTATGTAATACAGTATATATATGTCTATGTCTGTGTCTGTGTGTGTGTGTGTACATTCCACTACCCTTATCTAATAAATACAGGGATAACAAGTAATCCACACAACACTATATTTGTAACAAAACCTCATTATAGAATGATTATCTGGGTATCCTGAGCAACATAATACATTTCTGAGTCCATTGAAACAAAAGAAAAAATAATAATCTGAAATCATAAAGAAAATCGCTATGAGGTCAACATTAATAGGAATGTTCTGTTCTGATTCAAATAAATATATATTTGAAAATCACAATAACATGAAGCTATGTTGCTTGGTTAGTGTTTTTGTTGTAAATGAAACAAGATCATAGTATGTATGTGTGTGTTTGTATATATATTCAATCCATAACAATAGCACTTACAAAATATATCACTGTAATATACATATATATGTACATAATTATATATTTGTAGTTTTTGTAATTCAATGCATTAAAAAAACCCACCCCCAACACAACATCTCACATCAACAAAGCAACTTCCAAGTTAATATTAATATGATAAGTATCATTGTTGAAATTTTACATATTATATATTAAATATTATATTCAGTATGAAAGCAGTTCATTTTAACATCTCATACATTTAATTTCTTCTAAAAATTAGAAACTATGTAAATACTGTACATGAAACATGGTGGTCAGTGAATACATCTTTGAAATAATGCCCTCCTAAATTCATTGAATTAGTTTTCTGTGTACGTGGTTTGAAAATTCAATGCATGGTATTTTTTAAACAAAAACTATCTCACTAGGATTCAGGTTCTCAACCTTTAAAAGAATACATTGAAGAGGACAAAGAAATCATCACATCGAGTAGAAATGCTACAGACATTAAACTGTGTAGAGACTGTATTGTGAGATATAGCTGGAATGGGTTCCATCTAAAGATTACAGAATAGTATGGAACAGACTGGTTGTTATCATGACTAGACCCATACTCAACCAACAGCAGTAACTATCCATCTCATTTCAATTCATACACGCTGTACCAGATAGCGGATATTTCATGTTTTATGCTCTTACCCTCTGATGTCAATTTGCTTTTTTTTTAAACTATACCTGTTGCCTGATAGTAGCTTTGTAGCATTTCATTGGCTATGCAAATTAGCTTCCAAGTTTTAATACCAAAGGTCACCAATTGAGTGTCAACAGTTTACAACACCTGAATGTGTGCACCATCAGTATAGATTACATTACATCAGTATAGATTACATTACAGGTCCATTTACAAAATTTGGGTTTGAACACCTAGAACTGATGCACCTAGAATGATATCAAGTAATCAAACAGTCAACTTAATATATTGTGACATCCAATTTCTAAACCTCTGATTGTCTATAACATATTTCATAAACCAATCGTATTGCCCGATAGGGAGACCAGAAAAAGTGCCCAAGTATGACAGCATATACCCAGAATGTGTGTAGTGGTGTAACGTGTGTAGTGGTGTAATGTGTGTAGTGGTGTACTGTGTGTAGTGGTGTAATGTGTGTAGTGGCGTAATATGTGTAGTGGGGTAATGTGTGTAATGGGGTAATGCTGTCTGGAGTACATGGACTAGGCCAGGCTGGAGTTGAAAGAAAAATGTGGCAATCAGATTAAATATTGCTGTAGAGGTGGCCAGTGGAACCACAATGTCAGTGGTTAAATATGGTATGGTAGTCCCTGAACATAGACATGCACAGACTAGACACACATACATACACACAGACAGAGACAGAGACAAACACGCATGCACACACGCACGCACGCACACACACACACATACACACACACACAGAAACACACTATCACCCACAGAGTGTGACAGACAGACTACTTGTACACATGTGTCTGTACACACACACACACACAACACACACAATCAGAGGTGCACACACACATGCATACAGACACATACAGAAACAGTCACACACATACAGACACATGAACAGACAGGGTGAGACACACACAAACGCTCAGGCACATGTCTGAACACACACACACACACACACACACACACATACATACACACAATCACTGATAAGGAAGAGGAGCATTGATTGTGTTGCCAGGCATCATCACACATACAGATGCCAACAGATGTACATACAGATGCCAACAGATGTACTGAGGAGAAATCTGACTATGATACACTGTGAAGATCAACCTCCCCCTCCTCTCCCTACACCAAGTGTGCCATAACATGAATACTGTAGAAAGACAACGGTTTCGTGCATGCCATCGATTCCTGTCAAATACTCTGATTACTTCTTTTCCCGCCTCTGCCTCTGCTCTCGTCTGATTGGCCACTTCCACTGCCACAACATCGGCTATTCTTCTTGGGCTCTTGTTCCCTCCGCAAGTTGACCGTGCTTCCGTAGCGTTGGTTCGTAAATTCTTCTGGTGGAAGTTCTTTGGCTGAAGGTGATATGAAAATCATTAAACATCCACGGTACAAACTATACTCAAAAGTACACTACTTATTATGACAAATTGGATGCCACAATATACAACAGAATATCAATAGTGTATTATAAAATACCTACAACACACAGTTCACAGAGGATTACAGGATTTCCACTATAAAATATCTAAAGCATACCCACAAAACACACATGCTTAGTAATCAAGGTAATAAAATAATATACTGATGTACCTAGTGAAACAGAATAACAGAATGCCCATATATACCTACAACACATTAGATTACACACACTGGACAGAAGAATAATGTAGACAATCTAGAATATCCACACTAATATCTCCAAAGTACACACTATAGCGTGCAGTAGTAAGTTATAGGCACCATAAACCATCCACAGATAGACGTAGTACACTATACACTGTAGTACAGTACACAGTAGAATACCCACACTACACACTGTGACAGTAGAATTCTCACACTATACAGTAGACTGGTAGAAAATCAAAAATGCATATAGAATATAATACCCACACTAAACTCAGATACATTAGTTACCGAATACCAACAGTACACAATAGAATACTCACATATTGCATCAAATAGCTGAGGTACATTTATAGCTGTCAGGGCACTGGTTTCACAGAAAATGGCTTTGATTTCTTTAGCAAAATCTTGAGCATCTGAAACATGAGTAAAGTCTCTATGAAGCTATGCATTCTGCCATAAAACTATGAAACGGGAATGCCACATGCAAATATGACACCAGTACATGTAATACTTAAAATTTGCCATAAAACTATGAAACAGGAATGACACTTATGTCAGGAATGTCAAATATGACATATGTAAATATGACACCAGTACATGTAAAATGGTAAATATAACAGGTATTGCACAGATAAATACAACACAAATGAATATAGCACGTAAATATGGCACAGATAAAATGATACAGGTAAATATGAGAACATGTAAATATGACACAGGTAATATGACATGGTAATATGACATATGTAAATATGACAAAGGTAAATATGATACTGGTAAATATGAAATATGTATTATTATATGTGACACAGGAAAATATGACACTGGTAAATATGAAATATGTATTAGTATATGGGACACAGGTAAATATGAAACTGGTAAATGACACAGGTAAATATGAAACTGGTAAATGACACAGGTAAATATGACATGCAGATACCTTTCCTCCTGACCTCCCGCAGGTCCTCAAGGTCACACTTGTTGCCGGCGATGGCGATGACAATGTTTGGCGAACCTTGTCTGTGTAGTTCCTGCACCCAGCTCTTGACTGATTTGTAGGTGGACTGAAACATTACTTACTGGTATTACTTTTTTTCAGGATATGTTAATAAATTTTGTTAAGCAGGTGGACTAACAAAAATACTTCTAATGTAAATATTATTATGGATAAGATATGTTCAAATCAACTACACTTCAAGAATTGCATATTAAGGAAACCATCTAAAACGATAAGTTGTCTAGGATTAATTTTTCATGTTAAAGATGTTCATCATGTTTATTATAGTAAAAATAATAATAGTGAAGATTTGTATTGTGCAGTAAAAATATATCCTTGCACGAACGCAAGCTCAAGGCACTACAATGTGATTAAAGTTCATAATACTGTCCAAATAAGATAGTAGAATCACTTTCTGGGAATCCGTAAGAATTAAACATGTTACAGATACCAATAGAACAGATCTGCAATCTTACCTCCCTTGTGACATCATAAACAATGATAGCTGCTGCTGCCCCACGATAATACATTGGGGCAAGTGCACGGTACTGAAACATAGATTGAAACATTTACGTAATGCTCCACTACACGTACTAGTGAAGTGACAACAAATATTTGTTACTTTTTTCTTATTTTTTTTATAAATTGGGGTTTAGAGTCGCTTTCAAGATTATTTCACGCCAGAAAGGTAACTTTCGCGAACATTGATGCCGGGCCCCTGGGGCGGGAATTGAACCTGGAACCTTTGCTTCCAAAGTCCAACGTTCTACCACTGCACTACCACCCACCCATTTGTTACTAGGGCTGAATACCAGTTTTAAAAAATTGAACAATAATTGGTTGGTTGGTTGGTTGATTTAGGGTTTTAAAGCCACTTTCAAGATTTGTTCACTCACATCATGGCTTGCATGCATATGTACTGCTTGTACTAGTCTGG